>WNHD01003625.1:0-12415 GCA_011057455.1 Ganaspis sp. Gsp50
AAAATGAACCAGAATTTTATACTTTATACTTTTCATGTTTAAACACGTTTTTCATTCATCAAAAAAGGGGTGGTCTCTCAATTCTGGCCGGTAGTGTACTTCATTAAAATGTTTTAGACTCTGTTAATAGCGTAAAGAATAAGTCAACTTGAACTATATACAAACTATGATTCGACATTTTTGATTTTTCATTCTATTTAAAGGCTCATTTCTTTATAAAAAATACTTGCCTTTATGTAGGTCGTATTTCCTGAAGTAGAAACTTTTGTGACTTTGCGATGAGAAAAGTATATTAAAATCTGCAAAAATAAGAATGAATTAGAAAGTAATACAGATACAGTAATAGTTAAAAAAGTATTAAAGCTCATGGATAAAACAAATAAAAAAGGATTCAAAGATTAAAATACAAGCAAATAGAAAAAAATTCATAAAACTTGGTAATGAAATGACTACAAGCTAACAAGCAAATGTATGTTTATAACTTGATAAAGTGAGCGGATTCAAAATAATATAAGAAACTGTAAATTCTAATTGCAATAATTAAGTTTAAAGTGCAAAAACATAAAGAAAATTCACCTCTTCAATCTCCGTCTTACATAATCTCTCTATACAATTCAACCCGTACTAGATTCAAGTTAGTGCCCCTAGTAGAATTTGCATTATACTCTACTTCTACATAATAAAAAATACAAGTAGCTGCATGAGCGCTATCTCGTTTTTAATAAAAATCACACTTTATAGTCCTCCGATTCGATAGAAATTGTGTTTTCATCGACTTTATGACAGCACTTTTGTTCTGAAATGGTTCAGAATGCTGCAGAAAGCCAATGCAAAACAAATTTTACCAAGAAGAACAAAAAGCGATAATTTCGATAGGCTTTCGACACAATTCTACAAGGAGTAACTTGACCTAGCAGTTGATTTTTGAATGAACAGGTCTTGGACTGACGTGATAACAGCTGACGTTCAGCGACGATGACGGACCAACTTTGAAAAAATGTTCCACTATGTTCTCTGAAGTTCGTAGAGAACCTTAGAACTTCTTCAGCATTCCTCGATGAATTGTCTTGGGTCGAGTGAACGTTATCTTAGGATCAAGCATATGCTTTGACTAGAATTTGAAGAAATACTCTACTTTGTAAATAATTCAAAGTACAAGTAGTTCAAGGTGCATAACCTTTTACTATTAAAATTTACACCTTATAGTCCTTCACTTCGGGAGAAATGAATATTACTCCAACTTTATGACAGCACTTTTGTTCTGAAATGATTCAGAATGCTGCAGAAGGTCACAGCAAAATTAATTTCACCAAAAAGATAAAAAGCGACAATTTCTTAAGGTATTCGACACATTTCTAAAACAATTAACTTGACCTAGAAGTTCATGCTTGACCCAACAGATGCTGGATTGATGTGAAAATGGCTGATGTCCATTTACGCTGAAGGCTCCACTTTGCAGATATGTCTCTCGATGTCCACCGATGTTCTTTATCGATGCTCCTTCAACCTCGGCTGTCCTTGGATGATTCCATATGAGATCAATAAACATTTTTCAGGTTCAAGTTGTTGCTTTGTGTTGTACTTGAAACAAACTAAACTTTGTACATAATACAAAGTGTAAGTAGTTGCAAATACCTAATCTGCCTGTATCAAGAATCGCACTCCTGTCATTCTTCTCGGCGGAAATTAATTTTCCATTAACTTTACATGACAGCACATGTTTGCTTAAATGCTTCGGTATGCTGCAAAAAAATAAAGCAAAACTAACTTCACCGAGAAGAGCAAGTAGCGTGTGATTTTAATGGCTTTTGACACATTTCTAGACTATGATGAAAGTGCTACAAAATTAATGCATATTTGTTACAATACGTTAAAAAGCATATTCGATCAAATAGATATAATAATTACTTGATTTGAATGGTACACTGTTGATTTTACAGAATTGAGGTCCAAGCAAACGTGTAAGTCTTTGCTTTAAATGCAAAGACCCAAATTCAGTGAAGTATTATATCAAGTTAATCAAATACGTAATAAATCTTATTAAAACATATATGATGTCAATTTTGTAGCATTTTTCGCTTAGTGTGCAGCAAATTACTTGACCTAGAAGTTCACGCTTGACTCAACAGATGCTGGATTGATGTGAAAATGGCTGAAGTCCATTTACGCTGAAGGTCTTGCTTCTCGGCGGAAATTAATTTTGCATTAACCTTATATGACAGAAAATGTTTTCTGAAATGCTTCAGAATGCTGCAAAACGAAAAAGCAAAACTAACTTCACCGTCAAGAGCAAGTAGCGTTTGGTTTAATGGCTTTTGACGCATTTTCTACACTGAGACGAAAGTGTTATAAAATTGATGCATTTTTCTTACAATACGTTAAAAAGCATATTCGATCCAATAGATATAATAATTACTTGATTTGAATGGTAGACCGTTGATTTTACAAAATTGAGGTCTAATCAAACGTATAAGTCTTGGCTTTAAATTCAATGATCTAAATTCAATTAAATATTATATCAAGTTAATCAAATATGTAATAAATCTTAATTAAACATATATGCTGTCAATTTTGTAGCATTTTTTGCTTAGTGTGCAGCAAATTACTTGCTCTAGAAGTTCACGCTTGACTCAACAGATGCTGGATTGATGTGAAAATGGCTGAAGTCCATTTACGCTGAAGGCTCCACTTTGAAGATATGTCCCTCGTTGTCCTCCAATTCTCTTTATCGATGGTTGAAGACTATCAGTGCTCCTTGACGATTCCATTGAGACGAGGAATTTTTCGACATCACATTCCTTAACCTAGAAGTTTCATTTCGACTCTGCGGAACCGTGAATGCACAGTGATGTCCTTTGCTTAAGTGTACAATTTGATCCTTTAGACAATATGAGATTTTGATAGGTGGCATGCCTTCTTTGGGTTATTAACGATCTCTTTTTGGCCCAAGATATTAGACACTCGAAATTAGTATTAATATTCCAAACAAGTATTTATCGGGCATGTCGAACCAAAAAGAGAGGTTACCTTCCCGATTCCAGCATGCTCTTTAGGACGTGGAGTGAATGAGATTTTAACGGTTCGTTTTATGATCGGATTTCTTAAAGAGCACCAAGTAAAACCAACAGTCTATAACCAGATTGATTCATATCCGATAATTGTTTTTCTAGTACAGAATTTTAATTTTACTTCGTACTTTTTTGTGAAATCTAGCCAAAGAAGAATCGTTGAAACACAGCCAGCCATTTGTCCATTTTATTCGCCACAAGTCGAATGTACGTATTACTGGAAAACACTTTGGAAGTTATCTACCTTTTATGACCAATGCAGAAACTATGTACCTCGGATGCTGATAATGTATGCCTATTTTGCATGATACCAAAAGACGAAATGCAACATTTAAATGTTTTAATCAAGTTACAAGATAGTACACTCTAATTCTTAATCACTCAAATGTGATTGTCAGTCAATATTGACTGACTCTCAGTAGACGAATTTTCTTTATTTCATCAGTCAAATTTTCACAAAAGTTAAGCGAGATTTCATTGATTACCAGTGGAATTCGACTGATGGATCAGTCATCATCTTTACTGAATAAACCAGTCAATGTATATAAATAAAGTCAAAGTCTTGTCTGTACATGGCACCAGACTCTAAACTTTTGTTATAATTGATCGTTTTTGTTACAGGGATTCCAAAAATGCAAAAATATGGAAATTCTAACAATAGTATCGGTTGCTAAAAGAATGTTACTATGGCAATAGTTGCTAAGGAAGTTGTTACTATGTTTCTTTTGTTGTAAAGTCGATGGCACGCTGGTAGCGTCGATAGTTTGGCAGCTCGGCAGCTACTTTACTATATTAACATGTCGATAAATGAGTTTTACTGATTTTTCTGTCAAATTCTACTGGCAATCAATGGAATTCGACTGGTTTTCATTTAAAATTCGCACTGAATGACCAAGTGGACGAGTTCTCATTATTTCAAATTTGACTGATTCAAAATTAAGAGTATGAATAATGTAAACTAATTAGTGATTTAATTGATACGTTTAATTGTTGTATTTCGGTTTCTGGAAACATAAATAATAGGCATATTTTTTGAATATCCGACATGCGTAGTTTCTGCACTGCTCATAGAAAATAGGTAATTTGTAAGGTGTTTTTCAATCATACATACATTCGACATGGGGTGAACGACTTGCTTTTTTATGAATGTATACTGTATACACTGCATCCTGTAGTTCATCTTGTCGTTTTTATGACAGTTACTTCGGTAATTATCGATTCATGCGGTCAAATGGAGCAGTGTCATTCCTTGGTGTTCCTCGATGTTTGTAGATGTTCCTCAATATTCCTCGTCGATGATGTATCTCATTACCTGTTATTTTCTCGTTATCCTCTTCAAGTTACTTTAAACTCTCAATTATGTAATGGAAATTCAGTTATTCGTTCAGTCTTGATTATGTTTAGGAAGTGTTCTCTCATCAGTTTTGCATCTTGCGAGTGTTTCACGAAATAAGGGTTCTTTCCTAATATTAATGTCACAACAACAGCAGCTGCATAGATGCCACAACTGTTACCATCTGGTTGCTTTGTTATAGCGAAGGAAACAATATTTTCAATTGCTAGATTAGGAAACCGACTTTTTATATAACTCTTTTCTTCTATTGGTAAATCTTGGTACTTTCTTGCCCCTAAAGTATCCAAAATGTGAAGAAGTGTTCCATCGAAGTATATGCATCGCCAATGCTGAGATGTTAGTCCGCCAATGATTTGGATGTCTTGTTGGTTCTTGTTAAAATTAAAAGGTGGTATTTGATTCGTGTAAAACATATATTGCACGTTGAGAAAGTCAAAGGTGCTTTTGCGTCTCATAACATGCAGAAAACGATTAATGCACAAAGTGTCCAACCAACCATCCATACTGATAATAGTGTTTTCAAATTCACTAATATCTATTTCATCAAACAAATCGTTTAGCCTTGATGAATTGTTAGTAGATTTCTGCTCTGAAACAAATTGGACGTCTTCATCGTACAGGTGATTCTTTTCGCTCTTTGACGGATTATCAGTTGTTTTACGCACTATACTCACTTCAAGGTCTTCGTTTTTTACTTGGTATCCTATAATACTACCATAACTACGTTCTTCGCTGTCTTGACATTTGTTATTCGTCTTCCTTTTCTTCCTAGAACTGAATCCCTCTTCGTTTTCTGCTTTCAGATTTTTTTTCATTATCTGTGCTTGCACGATGTAATCTGGATTTCGTATTTCTAAATTTCTGTTCATACGACCGTCTACAATTTCAGGAAGTACACAGTTCTTAAAGAATGTTCTCAACTTTTCTTCCATGTCAGTTTTCCAAAAGTTGTCATTGCGCATTACTACCACGACCTTCATGCTGAGGGGTGACCACATTACAAACAGACAGTATTTTCGTCTACTAACGTGAAGTTGCCCTTGAATTTGGTAGAAATACTTATGCTTTTTATTCATTTGCATAATATTTTGTTTATCGTAAACATTGCGGAGATCTTTTATACTTTCCAATGCATCTTCTATTTTGTACCCCTTTGCTCTTATAGGACATTTGATTTCAACGATTCCACCGGGAACAGTATCGTATATGAACTCTGTTTTTTCACAATGTTCAATTAACCCCCTAAGAGACTTCAGTTCTTCTAATTCCTCTTCTATTATACCGTCTGGGCTTGCTGCAAATATTTCTTCTGATGGATCAATAATCAGACCACTTGGTTTCATTGTTACATCATATTTCTTTTTAGATCGCTCGAAGCAGACTGTTCATTATCTAAGCCGTATTGCAGAGCTTCCACGGTACGCGTATCATATATTGTTTTTGGGTATCGAATTTTTTTCACCAGATTAATGCAAGATGTTGTCATTCTCATCCTACAGATTTCTCCAAAAAAAGATGCAGTTAACAAGTCTTGTCTGACAAGATACCAGTAAGAACAATCTGCTTGTGCCATTGTGTCATTAAAGATGTTTACACTATCTTTCTGATAGTCCTTCAATTTCTGCATATGTTCGTCAATCAATTTGTCGTAAATATCCTTTGGGACATCTGGTTTCATGGATTTGTCTCCATAGTCTTTGTCCTTCCCTTGATTATATACTGTTGAATTTCGATTATAATTGTACTCTCGATTCCTATCCACTTGAAGTTGTCGACTTTGCTTCATTTTTATTATGACATCTGGAACAGCTATATTCTTACTTTGGTACATTTGGGACAATATTCCTTTTTTCGTAGCTTGTAAAACTTGAAGAGAACAACGGCCAACGTAACCGCCTCTCATCCCATTATTTGTTCGTTTTCCCGCGCCAGCTTTACAAAGATGATTATGAAAAGATTCGCAAGCATTGTTAGTTTTCTTGTATAACAAACATTCAGCGTGTCTCTTCCTCTTGAACAGGTTCACATGTCCAATTCAACATTGCACATTTTTCATGATCTCCAAAGACATGATATGCGACGTTCACAATGTCCTGATACAATAACTTACATCTTTCTGGCAGTAGTTTGACGTCTAATAATCCCTCTTTTCTTCTTTCAATAGACTTCACTAACTCCTCTCGCATTGTATAACTTTTGCTGCTCACTAGTTCACGCAGAGCTGTAATTCCTTTTACTGCTTTATCATGAGGACCTCTTGTGCTTCCTATTTTCTTAAACTTTTTGCAAGCATTTCGCAACAAATGATTTGTGCAGTCAATTTTTTTAACAACGATTCCGTAATCCTTGTAAGGATTCACGTCGAGAATACTTGTATGAACGCTGCTGTCACCATCTGCAATTAAGTACTTATAAATAAGTCCATGCTTTTCTATACTTGTAGTAAAGGCTTCCACTGTTGCCTCTGTTTCCATTGAACCAGAACTTTTATCCCTATCAAAGTTTTTGTAACAAATGTGTTCCTTAGCTACTCTGTTCTCTCTTGCTGCTCTATCGCATGTTGCGCATGCTTTGTCCCAAATATTAAGTCAATTGGTTCTCCAGTCTCATAACCTATGATCACCACACAACCAGATAAAGAATTATATAATCCTCCCAATGCACGTTTCGCCCATGAACCATCTGCGACTACTGTTATATATATACTGTATATATATATATATACTGTATGTACAGTATATATATTATATATACTGTTATATAGGAACAACCAAGAACGTAGGCGTAGTTAGGATCTAGGTTCTCTGCTCCATCAGGATGTGTTGAAAATCGTACAAAGGTTTGACATTCATTACACCGCAAATAAACAATTGTTTTGT
The DNA here is from genome assembly GCA_011057455.1 of Ganaspis sp. Gsp50. NCBI lineage: Eukaryota > Metazoa > Arthropoda > Insecta > Hymenoptera > Figitidae > Ganaspis > Ganaspis sp. Gsp50. Next base: position 7,302 of record WNHD01003625.1, read on the forward strand.
CACCTTTGTCATTGTAATCCTGAAGTTCCCACTTTCCATTTCTGCAATTCGGTTTGTGACGATTTTCATCATTAGCAATTTCTGTCACTACTTTCAACACGTGTCCTAAATTAACATGACGATTCCCAAGACGTTCAAAAGTAGATTTTGATTCATTTGTATCTTCCTTCTCCAAGTATCGTTGAAAATCAATTTTTCTTGAGCCGCTGAATGTAGTAACTTGTGGTCCTGAATCGAATTCCATAATTTCTTCATTTTTCCAGCATCAAATTCAATGGTTCCCTCAATTCTATGAAATTGATCTTTACTGGTTTGAGGACAGGGCGGATCTACAATGATTACCTGCTCTTCAGTAAATGCGTTGCTTCCTTTTCTTTCTTGTGCACTCTCTGTATTTTCGACAAAACTATCTTCTACATCAGTTTTCTCGAGAATTATTTTCTCTGATTTTAAACTGTTTTCAAAAGATGCACTCATCGAAGTATAACTTTCATTATTCGCAGTACAACTGTTGTTTTCTAACTCTGTTGCATTTTCAAATGAAGCTGGATTATCAGTTTCGTTTTCATGTTGCAGCAGAAGATTGTTAAGCCGCCTACATGCAACAATTAGAATATAAAATATTATATTCGTTTTATTTCATTTCAACAACAGTATTAAACAGGGTGTCTACTAAATTTTGCTTTTTTAAATTATTGGTTATTTTCTGACTTTTCCCAGTTAAAAATATTGAATTTTTTTTAATACAAAAAAATAGTAACAAATACTAGTTTATTTTAGTAGCCTATGCAGTAACCATATCAGTTTATTAAATTAATTCAGCAATAAAAAGCAACACATTTCTCATGGAAAATTTAAATAGACGTTTTTCATATTGAATGTCAAAACTGTTTGAAAATCAATTAGTACATCATCGGCAGATTTCTGTATCCGGATATTTTCCAGCTTTATTTTTTCTCGGATATTTGCCATTTTTTTAGGATTTTGCAGTTAGTAGACACTTTGCTAAATAAACAACATTGCAGTGGAATCTGAATTAGTGAGCTTTTGACTTGGTCAAAGCCCCAGAAGCAAGCTTAATTGATCCAAACTGGTGCAGTCACTCTATTATGTCTAATTTCTTTTATTCGAAGCATTATTTGATAACATATGTGACGTGTTGCGAAGAAGAGTATCTTAGAAGTAAACGAAATTAGGTTATATTTGGTGGTAGTTTTAACTTGATTAAAGCTTCCTTTTGCTTTCTTATACCCGTGCAGAAATTGCCCCACTTTGCTCTATTGAAAATAGGGTACTGACCAGTGTCTTGACAGCTTTCCTAGTTTAAGAAAAAGGTAAATAAACTAACCTGATAACATTGCTTTCTGTAAAAATGTTATTGACAATTAAAAACTATGTGTTTTTATAATTTTTTTCCTTTCATGGATTTGAACAGAATTACTGGTCTAAATCCCAAATCGGGCATTTATTGGAGATACTTGTAAACGCCTTATTTATTTTAGGGATTAAACCAGAACTTCAGAGCTAAATCTCAAATAAGATGTTTATTAGAAATAGTCGTAAATGCCATGTTTAATAATATTTTTCAGTTTTTCTTTATGCTCTTTTGTTAAATTTTATTTAAAATTAATATTATTACATAACAAACAAATTTTGAATTACTTTTTGTATAATTAATAATTAAAGGGAAATTATTCTACTAGTATTTTTTGAGTTTTTATTTTAGGGTCTTGGCTAGATGTTCTAGGCAAACCCCCAAAATTATAAAAACATATGTAATTGTTAAAGAATTCCATATATTTACAATGCAATTTAATACAATTAATTGAACAATTATGATTAAAAAAACAATGTATTTTGAACAACTTTCTGTAAAATAATTATTAAAAATTAGAGAGCATCACTATACCAGTTTTTATTTTAAGGTTTTGACCAGAGATCCTCGCCAAAACCCCAAAACAATTAAATTATGTACATCAGCACTGATATAAAATAAAATTCCTTCAATAATTAATTAGATTTAAAAAATATTTAATGCATATAATTATTTTGAACTTTTAAACAACAAGTTTATTAGAAATCAAATAGATGCAGAGTAAAACAGAAATAAGAAAAACCATTCTTTAATGTGCGGCGTTAGATCAATAGGTAGAGCTTTGGCTTCGTATGTCAAGGGTCGCGAGTTCGAATTCCCCCGAGCTTCTGTAAAAGATAATCGAATTTTTTTGGTTTCATTTTCAAGATTATTAAAAAAAACAGTGGGTGTGCTACAACCAACCTCTGGGATGCTCTGGAAAATTTTTGGTGCACATTTAAACATGAAATTGTGAAAAATAGCCATTCCTTGTGCCTTCAAGGTCTGCAAAAAATCATATTTTTTATTTAAAAATTTGCCCGTAGAACACCCACTAAAAAATTTATTTCGAAAGAGAACGCCGCTGGATTTAAGTAAATCGCTCTAAAATTGCGAGCGTGGCAGTGCGGGCAGATTTTTAAAATTCTATTTTGAGAAAAACGCGTTTGAAGTATTAAGTATGAATGTCTTCGCTCTCAACTAATGAAATGTTTTCAACAACATTACTATTCAAAAAACTTTTTCTTTGTTTTCCTAGCATTGTTCATACGAATGGAACGATTTCCTTTGGTTCTCATTTTTTAAAAAAAAATATTCAGCAACGTGCTCTCCGCAGACCGAACTTTATCGCGCGCGACACACTGCCCAGTCCACGAGGCCCATCTATAAATATCTTTTGTTTTATTCGAGATATCGATTTAACGTTTTAGCATGGTATTCTAAACATGTTAAAAAAACTTTTTATGAAAAACTTTTTATGAAAAAAATTGATTTTTTGAAATTTCTAGATACGAAAGACCCCTGAAAGTAATTATATTACATTATATTATAATTATACCAGTATACATAATTTAATTATTTGGGGCGTTGGCGAGGATCGCTGGTCAAACCCTATTAATAACTGGTTGAATCCCTAAAATAAATATTGCCTTTACGAGTATCTCTAGTAAATGACCTATTTGGGATTTAGACCAGTAATTCTGTCCAAATCCATTTAAAAAAAAATTTCCAAAGGAAAAAAATTATAAAAACACATAGTTTTAAATTAGCAATAACTTTTTGACAGAAAGCAATTTTATTTACACTTTCCTTAAACTAGGAAAACTGGCGAGGTACTGGTCCGAGCCCTATTTAAAATGGGGCGAAGTGGGTCAATTTCTGCATGGCTCTATAGAGTAAGCATTGTAATGGAACAATTTTCGATTTTCTAAAAATAGTCTAAATCAACTCATTTTTATCTAAAAAGCACATATACGAATTCTAATGCCAATAACCAGATGTATGTGTACGTGTGTGATCGTTTTTTTGTGGACTCCCTATCTCGAGAATGCTTTGAATGATCTTAATAAAATTTGGTAGAGTTCTTACATTCAAAAAAATCTAGAAATGGACACAGATATTGCTAGAAATACTCGCAATCAACAATTTTTAAGAACATTTTCTATTCAAAAAAATGCTGTTTTTTACAGAAAAATTTTTTCTAATAAAAATTTTAGGTAATGAATAAAAATAATATAAATAAAACATTTATTAATGTTGTTTATAGGTGAATATGGTTAAAGAAGATGTAACGATAAATATTTTTCATATTTTATACGATAGTATTACACTGTAAAAAAAAGGAGTTAGAAATCAACTCCCAAGGGGGGTTTATAAAAGTCGCACCATTTGGGAGTTCAAGAAAAGGGAGTTGAAAGAACTTGATAAAAGTAATGTTCTATTTTAAATAACAACGTGTTTTTTTATATTGCAAAACCGTGTTCAAGAGACAGTATTCGATTTATTATGTCGAATTTTATATTTAGCGTGATGAAAATACATCAATTAGGTGAATTAATGGAACGAAAAATTTTGACAGTTTGAGGTTAAGTTACTTTAACTCCCTCTTGAGTTGAGAATTAACTCCCAAAACTTGAACTCGCAACTCCGGTGGCCTCTAACTCCCCAAATTTTTTACAGTGTACATTTTTATTAAGGAAATAATTTCTGAAATATTGATGAAAACAGCGGGAACGTAGCATAGTCAAAGCAAGCCTGTTGCCAACGTGACTCTAGTTAACGTCAAAATTTAAATTTCTTGTAATGTTTTCTGAACATTTTGCTTCCTCATAGAATATTAATTGTCAATAAGTCTATCAATTTTTTATTATATTACATACTTTATGTAGATCAATCGATTTGTTTTTTAATATAGAAATTTTTTTCCAAAGGAACTATCACTAGAAAATTCATTAACTTTATCAAATTTTGATATAATATATATACTTAATATAGTTCAATCGATTCATTTTTTAATGCAAAAATTTGTCCAAAAGAAACTATAATTAAAAAATTTAATTTTAAATAGCAAAAATTAGACATAATTGTCATTTACTCCTTTATTTCTTGGTGAAATATATACTTTATATAAATCAATTTTGATTCGTCTCGCTGCCAGGAAAAAGTGTGCTAATAATTTTTTGATTGAGTGTTTATAAAAAGCCTTGTATCAGTTTCTTGATTTTGATGAGTGTAATAACTGTTCCAAATTTCATTAAAATCGGTCAAAGCGTTCTCGAGATGGAGTTTTACGTCTTTCGGGATTAAAAATGAAAACGACACAGTCAAAATTCCTGTACAAGAACTTGTAGAAGAACCTGTACATGATCATTAGTCACAATAAAATTTAATTGAGCCACGTACAAGTTCATGTACATGATACATAATAGACGTAGAAATAAATTTAATTTTTTAAAATTTAAACAATGCGCACTAGTTTTCTGTGGCAGCTAAGGCTGCACAGCAGGTTTTATGAATTAATGGCAGAGAGATGCTGCAAGAAAAGTTATTTTTTTATAATGTTTAAATAAATAAAGTAAGTTTATACAATATCTTTGCATATGAACGAGTACATGAACATGTACGTATGGCACAATTAAATTTTATTGCGACAAATGTTCATTTAGGAATCAGAAGAATTTATCACTCGGTGAAAAAGCATATGTTGAAGAATAAAGTTAATTATCAATCGATCCGAGTCACTCCACTTTTCAGGTTTTAA
>WNHD01003626.1:0-20331 GCA_011057455.1 Ganaspis sp. Gsp50
TTTATTCTTATAGATATTATTAATTTGAAAGGATATTTACTAAACTGTCTGACTAACTAAAAAGTTAGGTTAACAGCGCCATGCGTTTGAAAATGCTGAAAAGCACAGCCACGATATTACCAGCACCTTCAAAAAAAAGTGTACCTATTATCGTGATCGAAAAATGTTATTTAAAATTAATCTTTTTTAATATTATTTTTGTTTTTTCAATAAAAGGAACAATATTTTAACCTAAATATAAGAGAAAAAGTTTCTTTTCTAACCGTTAATAATTAAAATAAGACAATTATTCAGACCACTACGATGGCCAATTTCGGATAGGAAATGAAAACAAACCTGTCATTTGATACACGACGTATCTTAAATTAAATAAAGTAATAAAATAATTGAAGAAGATAATATTTAGTCTACAAATTATATTCCTTAGATGTCATAGTAATTCCTTAATTTTTTCAGAGTTATAAATAACTATATTAATTAAATTATTAATACAAATGTGAGGCTCCGCGATAATACAGCCGCGATAATACCCACACTTACCCTACGCGTCTCCTTGCTAATTCTTGAGTTAAACTTCTATTCAATTTTAGCAATTTAAAGAAGAGAATAATGAATACACACCAATCAAGTCTTTATAGTTAATAACAAATTTATTGAAGCAAATAAGGAAATTGTTTACTCGATATTTTAATCTACGTTTTTGTGCAAAATTAATCATTTTAATTTGTTACTTTGTTTTTAAAAATTTAGCTTAATGGACATGAGCCGGGATTCTGAATGAGTAAGTAACATTAAAATGTTTAACTAATTATTTCTTGAAGCACAATAAAATGTATGATATAATATATTGTTAAGAAAATGTAAAAACTTTTTATGTTAACCCTTTCCTTGAAATGTTGAAATCAACCTTATAATATCCTAAATGAAAACAATTTGTTAGATGGATTAAATTTTAATCTAAGGAGATGTCTTTAATTATTTCTTGTTTAAACATTAGACGAGAATATACCTGCCAAAAGCATTTCTACCTAAAATAGAACATTTTCCATATGAATTTATGATATAGAAGCTGTTCTACATCATACACAACTACTCTCTTCCACATTCCTCTTTTGTCTGTACATTCTATACCAACCATCCTTATCCTAATAAAACGGATATTTGTACAATTGTACATTCATACCAGATTCTAATTAGCAATAGTGATTACATTTGTATCTCATAGTTACAATACAAATTACACGGTCCAATATGATGCAGACTCATAAACGTGAACTTTGCTACCCTCAGTTCTCAACGTTTACGTTAATTTTATACGTAATTTATTGCACCTAAACTACTCGGGTATGAAGTCTCAGGTAGGGAGTGCTTGTACACTCGACAGTATTAAATTTGTACAGGAGAGTATTACGCGTTCCTCGCACCAAGATACACAGGATTGGCTCGTACTCAATTTCAAGTCCAATTAGCGAGGAGATACGTATACCATTTACTATCGAGGTAAACGTAGAACCCTTTAAACATGTTCAACGACAATTTTGGTAATGTGGGCAAAATTAGTTGCATTTGTACAAATCATGCTTGGCTTCCTTTAAAAAATTGACGACTAGATGTGTTTAATATTCTGAAGTAGATCAAAGCTTATCAAAATTCATTGCTGTTAACTCTCTGAATTGATTTTTTTTTTAAATAATGATTTGATTACTATTTATATTCCATTGCCAGGATTAATATTTACACTGGGATCTGCTGGGGAGTTGCTGGACTCCTATCGGGTGCGTCCCCGGGTGGCGGATAGGGGAATACCTCCTAGATATTAAGCGGTAACGGTGAAATGAAATAGCCGGCGTGGTCCAAAACCAGATAGGGGTGGTGCCCTGAAAAATTTAACCAAAAAACGATGAGATGAAAGAAGAGAATAAGTTCGAGTTTACGGTGCAGGGGGGATACCCCAGTGCCGGCAGATGTGAGTGAGCAAGTGGGCTCCCAGGCTTTGAAATCCAATGACCGCAGTGCTACGGGGATGGACCTCTTGGCTCCCGGAGCATCCAATGCATCAAGGGAAGGTAGGTGTTCGGATTTTGGGGGAGGTTAAAATCAGTCTGATAAAAAGCGCGATCTTTAAGCCGCCAGTGCTGCTGGCGGAAGACAGACTGCTGTCCAGATCCGAGAGGTTGACCAGTCTTGCCAGTGTGTCAAGTGAGAGAAGCGTCTTTAGTAACGCTACAGCTGAGGACTTAGATGGTTGTCGTGATGATCGAGAGCGTAGTAAAACTCTGATACACGAAGAGGCTGAATGTTTAGTTCAGATCAGAGACTAGGGTCTCGATCGTGGAATCTTATCTCACCGAATCTCACTTTATTTTCAATTGTTTTAATTCTTGACAAAAATGAAAACAATGGAAAGTAAAGTGAGACTTCAGCGTAATGAGATTAAACGATCGTAGTCCAGGCCAGAAAGATGTTAAAGGCATGTTTGAAGCAACCAAACGTCGCAATGACCAAAAAAGAAGTTCTTAAAAAATATATGGAGTTGGTAGACGCAGCGTGTTACAAGCACAAGGAGGCAGATTTGGTTGATAAAACTTTCGACCAAGGTCTGGTATTCGTGGAAGAAGCTCGCCAACTGCGACAGACATGAAGATACGGTATCCAAGCCGAAAATGCCGGCTGCCACCAACGTCCCAAGGAAAACGGGGGAAAAGCCAAGGCCAAAGACGCATGAGGTCAAAAGTATGCGCCTGTCCTTAGCAAACTTAGAAAAAAAGTAAAGCCTGAGTATTGCGAGTCCGAGGTGGTGGGTGCCAGGCCCAAGAAAAAGGGAGAACTTCTTCTAACATTGCGGGAAGGCTTAAAGCAGGAGATTTTCGCTGCAAAGGTAGACAGATCCTCCCCAAGCTGTAAGCACGGAAAGTCTGGACACACCGTTGTTAATTGTAGTAAAAAAGAACCTTGCTGCTTCTTGTGCAACGAAACCGAAGGAGCAGGTAAGAAAGTAGATATGGGAATGAAAGAATTCTTGAAGTGTCTCGGGAGTTTGCGCATCCTGGCCAAACAGACTGTACCGCGCGCTGTGGAGACTAAGTCCCGGAAAAGAGGATATGAGTAGTGTGTAGATTCAATCGAGTCCCACACACGGAGGGTGTAAACGCGTTTATCGCAGACACCCTATGGCCTTCGTACAGCTTTCTCCAAAGGATAAAGTTGTTCTTTCACTTTTGGAAATTCAACCAATTAGAGTGAAAATAAGTCTTCATAGATATTCATTTATAGATGAAAAATTCTTGAAATTAGGGATCTACGAACGCCACTACTCCGCGGGTTATACCAAAATTAGCTTTTGGCTGGGGTTTCCCTGGTGGAACATAGATACATTTTCAAATATTTTTAAGCATTATGTTGAGAATGATAGCAAGCTTAGACCTAGGCATATTATCATCTTCAACATAGTTCTCAAAAATAATTTCAAATTTATCTTTCACTTTCTTCTTTTTAGGAAATATCTCTCTTCTTTTGCAGAATCACAACAAACACTTTCTCAGGCGGTTTCGTTGATGATTTAGCGAGTGACCATTCGACATTTTTAATAATTTTCATTAGTCTTTTCACAAACTGGATGATTTTTATTGTTGGTTCACCTTATCAAAAAGGTTATTTGATATTTTGAAACAATAGGTTATTTGGTTATTTATTTTTTTATTTCTCCATCATACATTGTCTATCTATGCTATTAATATCAGAATTATTACTTAAAATATTTGAATATAATATTTATATTAAGATAAAATTGATTTTCGATCGATCATTATATATTAAAACGCACAATTCTCAAATACGGCTCTGCTGATTTTTTTTTCTTTTGCTAGAAATACTTTTATTTTGCATTTATTTTCACTGCAAAAAGAGTCTTTTACTGGGCAAGGACTTTTAGTTTCAAATTAGTTTGATATCTGATAAAGCTGAGAATATTGTTGGTTTTAAAATTTTCGTAATAGGATAGGATGCAGGAAGTCAATTTTTTTATGATGAAAATTACTATTGCAAATAATAGATTTTACTACTTCTGATAATTCGTAATTCGAAAATTTCAAAACATGACCTTTTTCTCCAATTATAAATTTTTAAGCAGTCTTATGACCACTTAAAATTAGGGGAAGTTGATGAGTTTAAAGTAATTTAGTTATCAAAGATCCTCACGAATACGTCTACCTATTAAAGCTTCGAAATTTAATTCAAGAATTTTTAGAATGACCATTTCCGTTTTTTCAACTCTCATTAAGCAGTACGAAACAGAATACTGCATTGATTAAGCAGAAATGGAAACATGCCTATTAGTTCCTAACGAGTGGTTTCCTTTTGATTTACAATTAGATTTTTCTCATTATTGTAATTTGGCTAGAATCAGGACGTTTAGAATTAAATACCAAAATAATTAAAATCCCAAATTATTCCCGGTTATTTTTCCGAATCTAATTTTCCGAACGCCGCTGTCCTGAATGCCTAATATTCGGAATGTCCAAGAACCCGAATGCTTTTTTCCTGAATGCCATTTTCCCGAATGTCTATGTCCCCGAAAATAAAAAATTATTTTTTTATTAGAAATAAAGGATGTACTTTATAAAATACGCAATATTAACAAATTTTAATTAAAATATAAAGGTGTTAAAAAAGAATTTGCCAAAACAGAAGTCCAAAAGGAATATGATTTCTATGGTAACATTATCCCGCCGTTTAACCGTTGCTGCCAGACAAGAGAAACTTGTCAACTTTCAAGAATTAGACAACTGCTAGTGCTCTGGTTGATTGCCTTGGCAAAAAAAAAGATAGAGACAGAGTTGTGTCGAAGGTCGCACGAAGCTTCCTGAGGATACCTTGTCCCATATTCATTTGTTAGAACAACGTGAAGGTCAATCATTTAAAAGAAATTAATAAAACAATTAGTTTTAAGGAATGTGGATTCGATAAAATGATATTCGGGTTTTTGAACATTTAGAATTTTAGGAATTTGGAACAGCGGTGTTTGGGAAATTAGATTCAGGAAAATGACCGGATTTTTAAAAGAAATAGTGAATATTACAAATCGGTTTCTTAAAAATATGAATTGCATGAAATAATTTGATTACATTTAAAACGAGAAATATTTAAGTGAAATCCTATTTGTTTTCTTTGTCTTACTTTTTAAAAGCTGGTGTTTCGCTCTTGAATTGTGAAGATTTTATTTCTGTTGCACAGTTTTCAAAGAAAGGAAAAGATATAGTTTGCTTATGTAAGTCTTCGATGTGGAAACGTGGACCACTTAGTCAGTTGGCAGGCAGCCAAATGCAATCTCTGAAGTATGCTAGGTTGGCTGCATCTTAAGCGCACCTGGACAACTTCCGCCATTAATAGATTATCCGGTAAGCATTCATCTTAGTCTACCTTCTGCGTAACACAAGGAAAGGAATTCACATTATAACGAAACCAGTCCCACTTTTGTATCTAATGAAATTCACTACTACCGATAAAAGTAATGGAAGAACCTAAATTTTGTTGTTTCTTTTTCCGCTTTTACGTTTGATGAAACAGCACAAAACTTTTCTCTATTTGAATAACTCAACGTGACCGACATTTTCTCCTTCAAAGCGAGATTGGTTTTGAATTGGTTCTCGATATCAGAAACCAATGCAATATTTCTAAAAAGAATTTCGCCGAGTCCTTTGAAACCAGCTGATGAAACGAGTTTCTTTTTAAACAAAAAAATTTCAAGTAGAGTGGGTAGAATCCTATGGACCTTCAAAAGTCACTCGTATACCTACACGGTGAGAGGTGCTTAATAACTCCTCTTAAAAATTACATAGCACGTCACCTGTTGCGTCGGCAATAGCAACGTCGTTTTACTTAATCCTACTGCTAAAGAACTAGAACGAAGACCTTCAAGCCTCTAAGCTCGTGGTATTTAATATACGAGTTGCTGATGCCACACAAGATATATTGAATTTTCCACTGGAAAATACTTCTTTATTATCTCTCTTTCTTCTGTCCAGAATTTAATAATCAATATCATTCAGTTCGTTAAGTGTCTTGAAACTTTTGTATCTGACCTCTTTGGTTAAATTAAGTTTTATATCATAGTGCTTACATCTTACATTCAATTTCCTTATTCCTAATTTCTCATAACTGAGTGAGGCTTACAATAATAAGATAACAAAGTTACTCCCTTTTGCGAAAGCCATTGTTCACTTCGATTATCCTTTCGAAAGCATTTGAGGTTGCTTGTTCCAAGTTTCAATAGAACTTGAACTCCTTATAGACGTCAAGCGGATTTCAAAGGAACCAGTGGGAATTCGGCTTATAGTCAAAAGCTTCTCTTGTAACAGGAGTAGAGACTAGAAATTGGCCCTACCATTAAGAAAACATTTCATGTTTTCATCAGCCTTGAAAATATCTTTTATAGCGGAATTTCGTATGCAGAGCTTCTGAACAAAGACCAATCGATTGAGTAATTTCGAGTTCGTTCGTTTCCGTAGTGATGCCGAGCGCGACGGACTCGCAGTTGGTTATCGATCATGGAGCAAATTCCTCATTGGGCAAGGCGGAAAACTGCTGCCAGGCAGCAATCTTGCCACACCTGGTTCCCAAACGCTTCATTCCAATCTTATGATTTTTTCCTTTTCTTTATCACTTCGAAGCAGACTGCAAGGCATGAGATCTTTTTGTTGCATCTTTGATTTTTTCGAGTCTGCTTCATATCATCATAACTTTATGGATCTTGAGGTAAAGACAAAATTTCGGTTTTAATGTAGGTATTAATTATATTTAATCATATTTAAGAAAATCTCCAGGTGACTTCCCGAGGTCCAGGTCATCTCATGTCATTGTTTCAAGAACGTGAAATAAGAAACTCGATTACTAAAAAGTTTGAAACGATCTGCTGCCGTACTAAATAAAATCTTACGTAAGTAACAATACCAGCATTGTCGTTTATGTAAGTTTTTACTTCGTACGGCAGTACATAAACAACAATGCTGGTATTGTTACTTACGTAAGTTTTTATTTCGTACGGCAGTATATTGCTGATTGTCAATGATGGGGATCATTAAGAGTGAGAAAAAAGAGATGTTTATAAATAATAGAAGTAGAAGTTACTTTTAGAAAGCATGAAGTTGAAGGGACATATTTTGATAATATACGGAAGTGGTTAGTTTGTACAAGAATCAATCGTGGGGATTATTAAGAGTGAGAGAAAATCATTTTTCGTTTGTTTGAAAAGTTTGTAGTGAATATCTGGTACGAAAGTTATATTATCATTTTATCAATGATATCCGTTTTTTATTAATAAGCTTGTTTTGTGACAAGGAACTGAATTACATTTCCATTACAAGTGTATTCAAGTTGATAATAAAAATTTAAGAGTATAATTCTAGAAAATCAAAATGCATTTCGCACTGGAAAAGTTCCTTGAGCCGAGAAGAGCTTCATTAGCATAATCCGTTGAAAACCGCGACCACATTTTCGCACATTCTCGTCCCACTGAAACTAATTCCTTTTAACAGTAAGGTATGTAATGAGTAACTAAGAACGCGAAACATTAAATGTATAATCAGAGACGGAAAGTTTAAAGTTTTATTCGAGATTAATATTTCATATTCTTCAGTTTCCATAAAGTTACAGATCCAACACACCCGGGTCAGTTGTACAACTTTCAATTTTCCGAAAGTTATATCTTGACGATCAAGAAAATTCTTCATCTCGGTGCAGATCAAAGAAATTTTAGATGGAAGTGAATTGAGCCACACAAATAAAAAAGTGTAGGATAACGTATAAAATAGAAAAAGCAGATAAACTATTTACGTGAAGATATAATAAATTTATTGATTCCAAACCAATTCCTATTTCGTTATTAAAATCGATTGTTCATTGGTAAATTACAAACATATTTGGTTTTCACATTTCCAATTTTCGGATGCTCTAGTTACAATATGAATTCCAATTAGAAATTTATCAGACTTTATTAACACTTTAATTGATAATAAATTCATGTGGGTTAGGAATTTAATAAATAACTTGTAATCATTTAAATTAAATTCTATATTATTAGGAGAGATAAATTAACTCGAGATTTAATTAAATAAAGTTTTTTTTTGTTTTTTATAACTGAAGTACTTTTATACCCAGATTAAAGTCAGGTGTCTGTAACCCTTTCAATGTTATTATCTTAATAAGATAGGTCTACAACTGTCTGACCTGTTCTCTCTTTAACGAGATTAACATAATACTCAGAAGCCCCTTTCTGAAGTCTAGTCTTCCTCTATACAGGAGTCTACGATGCTCTAGTCTCGTAAGCTTTGTGTTTTCGATTGTTTACCCATTCTTGACTTTATTTCAAATTTGCATTTAAAATGAAAGAAAATATTAATTACACCAGTATAAATCAACAATTTAATTTATTACAATTCTATCACATATTGAGTTGAAATTTATAGAAGAAAATATTTATTTTTATTTTAAAAGGAATAGAAATTAGTGTCACATGTCATCATTACTATTCGTTTATTTCATATTTTGCAAGATGTGTAGGGTTTCATGTTTTTTTACTTTGACCAACGTTGAATCAAGAACTTTTATGTCAAAATGTACAAATTCGCAGATGCCATCCATCATAGAAAATGAAATTGCAATTTATTATGATTTCACGCAGCTTGTGTTGACAGCTTTAGTGCCACATGGTCGGTTAATAAGTTTATAATCAGCGTGTAATAATGTGTATACTTCACTCTCATATTACAGATATTTTTTTTAAATTATCTACTAAACTGTGCCGCGACAAAAAATGTTTACCCTTAAAACAATGATTTTTCAATAATAAATAATTTTAAAATAACAATGCTTTAAAATAATAATACTTGGGGCATTATCGATTCTTTCATTATTGAAGAACAAAATACAGAATCAGCCCTTTCGAATCATGTTTTTTATAACCTTGTTTTAATTAAAAACACGTTAAAATCTTATTCTTAATTTTTTTATATAACATGGGAGCTAATAGTAAACTGGATCTTTAAACTTGTTTTTCTACAAATTAGGTTTTCGACACTTCTCACTTTGAATCCTTTCAACTTGGTGAATTTTTTATCTAGACCTCTCAAAAAGTTCCAAATTTAATCCAGAATATGCTCATATAGATTAACCCAATAATTCCAAAATGGGCCCTTCTCATGCGGACGTACACATATAAATTAATAATAAAAAATACTATTTTAGCATCACACTACTTGTGTAATAATTTTAGAATCACTGAATTTAATAATTTAGTAATTACAAAGCTTTGTTATCCACTAACCTGTAAATATTCTAATTAGTTAGTATCGGGTAAATTAAATTAATATGAACGAATTACTTAATTTGAGATTATAATTAATGACAGTTTGTTAATTTCAATAAATTATTCTGGCTCTAGAAATTAATTATTACTATTAATAAACACGTTCACCACTGTGTGTGCGAAACATACAGGAATAATAATTAAATAACTATTTCAAAATTGTTTATATCTATAGAATATTGATAATTTATTCATTTGAATCGTTAAGTAAATTTAAGCATTCATAGCTATCACTATAATGTTTTTATCGGAATTTACAACTTGTCAATCTTAACGACACGTTTTTTTAAAAAATACAGGTAAATATTTAGCACTAAACAAAAGTAACGGAGCTCATGAACTAAAGAAGAAATTGTTCCCGAAGGATTCGATACTTCTGGAATCGGGGTAAAAAGAGAAAGAAGAGACGCAGCAGTTGAAGGGTTGGTTTTGCTGTTGTGTGATAAAATAGAGATTCATCCAAGTTGAAGCGCTGTTAGCAGTTAACAACAGCGACTTGACGCCAAGTTTCTTTAAACGAATAGCCTTCAGCCATATTTACTTGCCATGATCTTCACTTCACAAGTGTTTTACACCAATACTTTTAAGCGATTAAAAATAAGAAAACTAGTAGGTTCAGTCTTTGCATCGTGAAAGATAGATAGATAAAGTGATTTTATACGTTAACTTTCTTTTTTCAATACCGTTTTCCTTCTTCTAGGTAAGCTGGCTCTGTTCTTGAGAACACCTGCAAATACTCCAAAAGGTGGAAAGACAAATACAGGCCAGTCGACAGCAATAGAGAATTATTATTTTGATGAGACTTGAGATACTCTTCGTCTTGATAAGATTTGAAAACAATACCAGATTGCAAACACAAGAGGCAATTTTGCTCCTTGTGTTTGCGAAAAAGAAGAAAACGATTTTCAGAATGAAAGACTTGACACATTAGAATGATGGACAGGATAAAAGTCTCTTGTGCCTCTTATACATTAAATGGAATCACTGTGGTGAAGGGGCTAATTTCGAAGAAGGGGCTCTTGAGGATTGCCAAGGATAGGCAAACGGGATTTAGCTTCATCTGCTTCTCTTTTATAATGAAGACCGATGACAGCGAGGTCGAAAAGCGAACAGGGTGTCCCACGAGTTGTCGGTTGGAAAATGGCGAGACCATTCATCCTGATTAGACGTGGTCTCCCGCAGGGGACACTGGTAGTCTCCCATTCAACGCTCAGGCCACGTCAACTAATAACAAGTGCATGTCCTACGGAAAAAGTTAAAAGTAATAGTACTTTACGATACAAGTGCGTAAAAGCTGTCTTTATAGAAAGGCGACGATAGCGCCACGAGCCGTGATCGAGCGCAAACATAGAACACGAGTTGTAGGCGAGTGCGAAGCACGAGCCGAAAACGAGTGTTCTATGTTTGCGCGAGAGAACGGCAAGTGGTGCTCATCTCGCCTTTCTATGAAGACAGCTTTTACGTACGAGTATCGAATACTACTTTATATAATAAATGCAGAAAAAGTCTAAAAAGTGTTGAACAAAAAATAGTGAGTCACAAAAAGATGTGATAAGCGTAAATAGTAGTGAATGGCGTCAAGGGGGGGTTCGGGGGGCTTGCCCCCCGACGGGGGCTAGGGGCAGCGCCCCAGTCAGGGGGTTAGGGGGGCGAAGCCCCCCTTAACAATAAACCAAGTATAAAGTAATAACACATTTTTATTTAAATTAACTTTCGGGAAGGTTATTCAGAATTTGGTAAGATTACTAAATTAATTAATTGTTAAATCTAATTGGAAAATCTCCGTGAAAGTTAAAAAATCTAAAATAATATTGAGAAGTCGTGATTAAAATTAAAAATTTACGAGTTGAAAAATCTTGATTACAATTGACAAGCTTTTTAGAAGTTGGCAAGATTATATTTAAAAAAAGTCATTAAATTACAAGAAAATTAAATTTTGTACTTTAAAACAAACAGAAAAAATCCTTTATCTGTAAAAACTATTTAAATTACAAGAAAGAGCATGTTTATCAAGTTTATACCATCGAGTTAATTTCAAGATTCTAACCTCAAAAATAACTCAAAAGATAACAAAAACACAAAATATACATTTTTAAAATTTATTTGAAAAATACTTAAACAAAACGGAGAATAACATTTTTCTTTTTTTACATTTAGAATACACTTAAATTATGAGATCAGTTTTCTCTTTATGAATATTGCTTAGAACACATTTTTCTCATATAAACTTTTATTAATAAAAGTCAAAATTAGTCTTTTTAAACTTAAAATAAACTCTTTTGTTATATTTTTATTTAACAAACTTACTTATACAAACTAATTTAGTAGTGGCTTTTATTTTAAATTATGAGATCAGTCTTCTTTTTACGAAATTAACTTAAAACACATTTTTTAAATATAAACTTTTAATTATAAAATTGAAAATAAACTTTTCACTCTTCGTAAAATAAAATTTTTGAGATCTCTTCACGCAACAAACTTACTTAGATTATATTTATTTAGTAGTGACTTTGACTTTAAATTATAAAATCAGATTTTTTACAAAGTCAACTTAAAACATTTTTTAATATAAACTTTTTTTAATAAAATAAAAAATACATTTTTTCAATCTTCTTAAAATAAAAACGATAATAGTTTGTGAGATATTTTTATGTAATAAATTTAACAGATTATATTTATTAAGTAGTGACTTTGAAAGAGAATATAATTTTTCTCTGATTAGAATACGAACATTAAATTTTATTTTGTGAAATTGAAAGTTACTTGGCAATTATGCAAATTTAAAGAAAATCTTTTATCATCAGAAACGTTTGATAAGTTTGGTTCATTTTCCTTATCTACTTTATCAGAAATTTCTGATTTAGAAGTATCAAGAGTTTCCCTTTCAACTGAGTTTAGTTGAGGTTCGGTTGATGCTGATGCTGATGGTAATGAGGTCGAGGAATCGGATTGGGGTTGTGCTAGGTTAACGGAACCACTGATTTGTTTGCAAATTCTTTTTTTACTAGAAAGAGAATCAGCAACATATCCCATAGCGACTTGATCCGATTTCCTAGTTGCTGAGGTTCTCCGAAAAGAATGCCCAGTAAACTTTTCAGGCTCATCCAGTCCCAAATACTGTGCTACCATTTTAGGCATCGCACCTAAAGTATTTATTCCGATGACTTGCTGTGTGCACTTGCCGTCCCTCAAACACAAGAAAAATTGATCTGAAGTACAATTTTTGGGTCTTAACTTTTCGTATCTTTGGAAGATTTCATAAAACTCTCCATCCACCACGAATTTGCGTGGAACATCGTTTTTCGTTTCGGGAATCGTTATTAACACCATATTTTCAAGATGTTTTATATCCTGAACCTTTATATTTTTCAGCTCTTCTCTCCTGCATGCCCCAGTTATCCCTAATATCAATGCGACCTGAAATTAAAGTTTAATTATTTTTAATTATTATAGTTTATATTTATTTTATATTTATTTTTTAGTATATTTTTATATTTATTTATTTGTTGCTGTTTTTTATTATATTTTGATATCCATTTATATTTATATATCAATGCAACCTGTAATAAAGATTTATTTATTTTTATTATTATTGTTTATTTTTATTTCGTATTTATTTGTTACTGAAATTTTTTTAATTTTCTGTTCATATTTATTTACTATTTACTACTATTATTTTTGTACATTACTTTATAGTACTATAATTCAAGATTTGGATGTTTGTCACATTATTATACACAATTTATAGGTTATGTTTTATGAATCAAATTATTATTGTTATATTGTCAGTATTATTTTACTATAATTTAAAAATACATACCTTTACAGCAAGAAATTTATTGTCTGGAGCCTCTTTTAAAAATTTCTCGATTTGTGCAGATTCAAATACCTTAGACTTCTTGTTCTGAAATCCTTTACTAGTTTTTGACAGGAAAGCAGCCAACTGTTTATATTTGCTCAAGTCTACTTTACGAATATTTAGCATTGTGCTTCTCAGCATAGAATATTTGGACCACAGGCTTGAAGGTTTAAATGTTTTTGATAATCCTTCAAAATATACAAGCATAGTTTCTTCTGAAACTGAATCAGTGTTGTTTTTTTTTTGCCATGCTGCAAATTGTTCGTAGCACGATTTGTACAATTCTTTTGATTTTTCGGGGAGCAAATGATCTATTACAACTTTTGCTGCTTCGCGAATGTTTAGAGGAGTACTATTTTCTTCCATTTTTCACAAAACTTGAACAAAAAACTGAGAAACTAAAATGCCGTGTGCACCTATAATCTTTGTAGATATTCTGCGTAAGAATTCGAGTTCTTTCTAAAAGGTGGCGCTACAATAGCAATGTCAGCTGTGCTAAAAAGGACTAGTGTGAAATAAAAGTGTAAAATAAAGTCAAAAGTGTAAAATAAAGTAACGATGAACGTTCTGCGCATGCCCCGTGGCATTTACAACATCCTCTGCTATAAAATACACTTTCTCCAACTCTGTCCTCGCACCAGAAGTGGGACTTTTTATGCATGTATTATATAAAACTAGTTTAGCTAATTTGTTCACGAAATCGTTAGTCTGAAAGAAATTACAATTAAATTGGTTTTGTTCTTTGCTTTTGTATCATTCTTCCCCGCGAGGAAAAGGTAACACCAAATGAAAATGATAAAATATTTCGCTTCATTGTCATGTGTAATGAACTTTTTCTTGTTATTTTAAAAATTTATAAAGAGATCATAAAGAATCATAACCATTAACAAAATAAGCATGAATTAAAAGATTCAAACACAAGGAAAGAAATATAAATAACGACAAAATCACACTCACACTCTTACAGCTCAATCCGATACATAAGCGGAATCACTTCACATGGAAAGCAAGCAAATTATTATAAACATTTTGTAAAATTGACTTATGTTTCGTCGTAATAAATTTGGTTTACAATTTACAAATCTTTTATAGAAATAGGTTTTCTAAATATTATTTGCTCAGCTGAAAACTTCAATAAGTTCTTAAGATGTTGGGTACATTTTAGAATAGAACTTAACAAGAAATGCCGTGTCATAATACAAAATTCAAGATTCCTTGAAGGGATTTTCAATTCTGGATATACAAATATTTCTATGTAATGCGTATAAAGAAATGTAGGAGGTGGTCGAAAAACAATAACGCGTCGTTGACTTTGAATTTTCCCAGCAGTGAATTCATGTTATCTTGTGCCAAGCGAAACTTGTGAGGTGGGGGAAGGTTGCGCACGTATTATTTCCCCGGAGGCACTTTTCAACCCCATGAGACAAGGGCGGCTCGTTGGCCCGAAGTTCCGTCTTTCCTGTCTCGACTTTTCCACTTGTTTGGTTGCCGCAGAGGAAAAAAAATTTGTGAAGTTAAAGAGAGAAAAAGTGTGAGGTAGAAGCGAAGAAGTGGACGACTTTAACTTTTGATAGTGGAATAGCGTTCTCAAGTTTGATGAGATTTTACCCCGGGACGCGGTGAAAATGATACCCACACCACGACTCGATACTACGTCACCTGCTTTACATATTATGGACTCATGATACTTTACTTTCGTACTACTTTTCAACTCCTGCTTATGAGAATTCCACCAAAGAGGAATAAAAGATAGTTTTAACTTGTAAAAACTTAAAAATGATAAAATGCGGGTCTTGAAAACCAATTGAAAAGTTGCTATAAGTATCAAAAAGAAAGGACTTTATTAAACCATCCAGAATTCAATTTACATTTCTTTTTTATAAATCAAACTTTAGGGCAATTAAGGACACTGGACGGCGAGAAATAATAAAAATTGTTTAATTGTTCAAATTTCCAGGAACGACGTTACCATGAAAACGAGGTGAGAGCATTGGGCATCAGATTTAAGATTTTGCTTCTGTAAAAAATAATCGAATTCTTGTTTGTGTCATTTTCAAGATTATGAAAAAAGCTAGTGTGTGTGCTACAATCAACCTCTTTGCTTAGTTCCTTAAATTATTTTAAATTGGCAAAATATTTCAAAAATATTATTAATTTTTATTTAAAAACACAGAATTACAGGGCGTTAAAATCAAATTGTTTTTACTATTTTTTAATCACGATTTGAATATTTTGAAAGTTATTTATTTTTGTGATTGTCACATGTTCATTAGGAAAGGAAGCGAAAATCGTTATTCGTTTCATATACATATATATATTCGTTTGTGTACAACAAACTGGGCTTCACGCGAGAACGCAAAATCGAGCCGAATAAACAATACTCACGAAGAGGAGAACGAGCAAATCCCAAAGGTTTTTATTTTATTTACCACGCTTCACTGCAAATTTAATATCGCAGTGGTGCTACTGTACTATTATTCCAATGTCTCTTGCCCAACATATGCAAAATATTTGCATAAAATCCGAGTTAGATATAGCCACCGGCTTACCTTGAGGATGTCCCGCATAAGTACTCTAAAGAATTTTAAGTTACTTTAATTATCGCGCATAAATCTTTTTAATTAATCAGGAAACAATAGTTATAATAAATTTCATTTTGAAACGAGCTTATATCAGTTCTCATAACTTAAATAATATATTAAAAAATAGCCCTTTAACTAAAACTAAAAATATAAAATCCTAAAAAAAAGTTTGTAAATTAGGCTTTTGGCCGCACTTACATAAGAGAAAACAAAAATATATGTACTGATTGTTAAAACAAAAATAATAAAATGGTTTTTATGAAACCAATTGCTTGCGAGGACATCTCAAAGGTGCTTTGAGTCCAATTCTCATTAGGATGTCAGCTCCATCAATCAGGCCATGAATCAATTTACATATAAAGAAATAAAAAGTCAAAAAACAGAAATCTCGAAGACAACTTCGGAATATTAAATAGGGATCTTAGTTCCGAATACTCGTGGCTGTAGTAATTGTGACTTACACCCAATTGCCTAGCCGTGAAGCGTGAGTATCTATTCTGCACTCTTTCCAGTCTGGATACATGCACTTCATGAGAAGGTGACCAGATTAGAGAGGCGTAATCCAGAATAGGACGCATGAGCGAGAAGTACAGAATCCTTAAGTTGTGAATGTTTTTAAAGCTGATCGCATTTCTGGCGACATAACCCAACATCTTTGAGGCTCTATTTACAATATCAGATATATGTTCAGAAAAAGAAATAGGTGAGTCAAAAGTGACTCCAAGTTCCCGTACACTGGACACTCTGGAAAGAACACCATTGCCTATAAAATAATGAATTAAAATAACAGGCCTCCTTCTGGAAAAGGTAATGACACAAAACTCCTTTACATTGAAAGGTAAGTTATTGACAACAGACCCTAAATAAACAAGCAAAAGATCTTCCTGAATGTCAATTATGTCCTGGTTAAATTTAATCGATTTAAAAAATGTAAGGTAATCAGCAAACAAAAGAAATTAACAATGCTTGAAGATTAGAAATATGTCATTGATAAATAAAATAAAAAGTAATGGGCCAAGATTCGATCCTTGCGGAACGCCAGAACTTGTATGAAAAGCTGTAGATAAAGCAGATCGAACGCGAACAGAAGAAAATCTGTCTCTAAGATGACTTTCAAGCAATAATACCAGAGTGACACAGAAACCAAGAGCTCTAAGCTTTGCCACAAGAATGCCATGATCAACCTTATCAAAGACCTTATAGAAATCAGTATAGATCACATGTACCTGGTGACCCTGATTAAGAGGGCCAACAACAGGATCAAAGAAAATTCACAAATTTGTGATAACAGACCTCTGTTTCACAAAATCATGCTGATTTGATATTAAAACATTTTTGATTTGAACAAAGATCATGTCATAAATTATACTTTCATGAATCTTAACTAGAGTATTGATAATAGTGATAGGCCTATTAAAGGGATACGTGATTCCTATCCTTATCTTTGTAGATTGGGATGATGCCTTTCTTCCACTCTTAAGAAAAGACACTTTGGGACTGGTTATAAATGATGTGTTAGGGTTCTATAAAAGCATGACAGCATGTTTTCATTACATTTAGCATTTTTTTAAATGTTAATTAATATAATTAATGTTTCTGTTTTTTTTATTTTACTTGTAACCATAAGTATTTATTTACTTAATTTTAGCGAAAGATGTTAATATCTTTATTACTGTTTAATATGGAGTTAAAAGTTGATTTGGTAATTAGAGGAACTCAGTCATTTTCACTCAAAAATTCATTCATTCACGAGAATAAATATTTACAAGAGAATGCTTGCAATATAAATGTGGTGTGCAATAAATGTGCTACATAAGCATCATCAAATAAAGAGTAAATAAATCATTTCTAGTTATTTAATTTAATGAAATTGTTACCTCAGTAACTTTTATTAATAAATTAATTTGTTTTAAAAATAATATTTAAATTTTTCGACACTTGTAAATTTCTGTTATACCCAGCCCAGATTTATTCCCCATTATCGAGAATAAGTAAATTCTTTACGTTCATCCGATAATCAATATCCATCCAATGTATTTCCCGTAATGCTTAAACAAAAATCATTCCAAGTTAATAAACAATTTAAAATTTCTTTACTTAATTAAATTAAAAATCACCCTCCTCCTAAAGATATAATATATAAAATAATAATAATATGTTAATAATATATAAGTATATAATATTTTTATTATTTACAATATTTTATTTCCAACTAATAGAAATATAATAAAAATAAAACGAGCCTATCTGTTAGATTATTTCAAGAAGCCAAGAAATTGTTTCAATGTTTGAAAGAGCCAAAAAATAATACCTATTCACTGAATTCTTCATAACAATCAGGGTATTTAAACTCAAACTTGCAGCAAAAGTCGACTCAAGAAATATATGGAAAGTGAAATTATTCGTAAAGGAAAATACATGAATATATAATATTAGATGAGGCCAGTAACTTTGAAAGTTGTAAGCCAAACAACATATTATCTGTTTAATTAAATTTCGTATCATTTTAGAAATAAAGTTTTGTTGCCCTAAAATAAAAATTATAATTTCCTGCATAGCATATCAGATCAGAAAAAATGCTTATTATCGTTAAAATGTACCCGAAACACTTGAAAATGAATCATATAATTTTTTATAATAATAATTGCGTCTTTAATTATAACATTTCCTTTGCACAAGATAAAACCATTTTACGGATTCTAGCAGTTTCCTCTTTATTTTCACGTTTCATAATTTGGTCCAAACTCGGTTTTCCTAATCCAATAGGGTAGTAAATTTCACCTGATTATATTATGTAAACCATGATTAAAAGATAATGTTAATGAACCTGCAGATTCATTATAATAATTTAACTCAAACAATTATTAAATCATCGTAATCCATTAACAAATTGGAAATAATTTGAAAGGGTGCAAAGCATTCAATAAAACTAATTAGATATTAACAAATCTGTGTTATCGTTCGACAAATGTTATTAATTTCATAATCAATTAATAAATGCTTTTTCCTAATTAATACAGCATGCAGAAAATTTACGAGACTCATTTGAATTATATAAGCGATAATTGAAAGGGGTGAAGAATTTATTGCAGATGTACATCGCTGATTTCAAATCCCTTGTTATTATAACGCGAATTTCTTTTTTCGCGTGGTTTGCGATAGAGAAAATTCCATAGAATTCAGGTCGTAATTTATGCCTGATTTAATTCATTCTTTGTTGGGCGTGTAGTACGCGACACGTACGCACAATACACACGCAGACTGAGAGCAGAACAAAAGCGCTTTTTAAAACGAATTTATAGCTAGGAGCCATGAGTCGCCACAGGCACGTTGACTATCTCCTATACAGCGGTCCTAACTCCAATACCCATACCATTTTACTGGATACAACCAAACTTACACTTACAGTCTGGATATTTACCAACTTTTCATTCTCTATATCGTTTTTCTCTCTGCTAAAATACAGTCAATTAAATTGACGTAGAGTTTATAATTTTTAGAAAAATACAATTTTCAAAAGCGCCATACACAGTAATATAAAAGGCATCTACAGAATCATTAATATACGTATTAAAAAAAATTGAAGTCTATTTTTTTATATAACTCTCAAATATCATCTTCCAAAATTTTAATGGTTTTGAAACTCATATGCAAAAGAAAACACATTATAGTCATAGATGCCTGAGAGTGAAGATCTTGAACACTATAGGGAAGCGAGTTCAATGCTATGGTAGACATGTGTGTGCATCCAATTGAGTGAACAGTGTCACTGTGAAGCGATTCAAATATTTCGTATATTTAATTTTATTTTTATTTACTATCAGGCGAATTGTTGGCCTATAATTCTCTTTGAATTTTGATAGTACGTTAAGAAGGGCGGGACGGTTGAATCGTAGGACGGGGGAATTTGTCATTAAGGGAAGGGGTGTAATTGTCGAATTATAAAAGTAGTACCGCAAGCACGCTGTCCTCATTAACTACCGATCCGGAAGTTTATTAAAATTGTTTCGCCACCACTTTGGGCATGTCGCCGACGATCCAAAGGTGCGTTTATCATTTTGTATTATATTTTTTTTATTTTTTTTCCTTTTTGTATTCCTTCTGGATTTATTGTTTTATATCGTTTATTTCAATTTTATATTTTCAAAATATAATTTTATTTATTATATTTTTATTTGTTTTATCTAAAGAGTGGCGATTTTATGCGGGGAAACGTTTTTAAAATAAATGTAATATGAGGACAGCGTGTGGATGGACTGAAGGGCAAGAGAATTCGACTCGACTTAAAAATGGTCTCGAACCTTATGGACATGTTTATTCCGACAACCGGGAATTCTACCCTGGGAAAACAAATTCGACTCGCCCGTCCTGCAGCCAACAATCCGCTAGATCTGCTCCCTACTACCAACTTCCCGGATTTGGTGAAATCTATTTTACATTTATTTATTGCCTATGATTACTTTTAAAATTGTGATCGTTACTCATTGCCCGCCTTTTTAACTTCTTTAAATTTCGTCACCTCATTTATA
>WNHD01003627.1:0-12414 GCA_011057455.1 Ganaspis sp. Gsp50
TAAGAATTTTTTTAAAAACGAAAATCACCTTCCACGTATTTGCAAAGTTGACTGTGTTCCTGAAATTTTATTTGTATTTTCCTTTTTTTGTTGGATTCCTTATTAAAGGACAAGAAATATTGTGTATATTAGAAACACTACACTTTTCTGGAACAATTTGAATTTTTCAAAAATATGCATGAATAAGAATTTTTTTAAAAAGGAAAATATTATTTATACCTATAATAATAATTGTTTGAAATGCGCAACAGAAAAGAACGATAAATTTCATCGAGATCATGTGAATTTTTGTGCGAAAAATAATATTCATCCCACAAAGCGATGCATGTAACAGAGTAGGTGAAGGTATTTATAACAGAATTAATCTCATAAAGCTGTGAAAGGATCGGTTTAAAATTCCTGTTGGAAAATTGAATACTTTTTGGCCGGTTGATTTTACATTGACTTTCACGCCCTCTGTGGTAGTATAATTCGCGATTTCATTCGAGCTGACTCGTTAGCTGTAATAATACGTGTGTGGTATGTGATCCGAGCCATTCGAAACTAAATAGAACGAATTTCCTCACTCATGTTTGTTGTTACGGAAATGCGAGTACGCGTGTATCCTGACGAATAAACCTTTCTACATTTGGCTTTTCAAGCTCAAGCTCCGATCCTGCATTGAAAATCCAGCATTCAAACTTGCTGGAAAGTATCGATTTTGCCTGATCGAAATTGGCAATTAGCGATGCTCTAATCA
The DNA here is from genome assembly GCA_011057455.1 of Ganaspis sp. Gsp50. Lineage (NCBI taxonomy): Eukaryota > Metazoa > Arthropoda > Insecta > Hymenoptera > Figitidae > Ganaspis > Ganaspis sp. Gsp50. Next base: position 740 of record WNHD01003627.1, read on the forward strand.
AGAATCAACTGTCCAGCGAAAGTCAAAACTCCGCCGAATGTTTTCTTCATCAGCGCTTGTGCTTAACGAGAACTTGTTTATAAGAAATTTGAGTTAAGAAAGCTTTGCAGCACAGGAAACTTGCTTGAAAATAAAACTATAAGGAAGTTAGTTAACCAGAGTTCCGGGCAGAAATGAAAGTTGCTAATAAACTTAGAGATTAAAGGAATTATCATTTTCAGGCAAGAGAGGATGCACTTTGGAGAAATTTTCCGAATTAAAATCCTATCCGTTCGGTCTAATATTGTCTCGGGTGTATTTTATAAAGTTTAATAACTTTTTTAGCATCTCTTGCTTGTTTTGAATACTTCGTTGGTTTAAGTGCTTTCGAGCTTTTTGGGATCTCGATTTTTCACTTTATTGCTAGAATGAATTTTCCGATATTTTCTGCTTTTTTATTTTTGAAATGTCCAAGGGTTACGTAAAAGCTTTCATTTTGGTCTGAAATTCATCTTGCTTGAGAGAATTGTATACTATAGATTATAAATTTTGTTATTAATTGAATATTATGCTGCATGTTATTTTTTATACTTCATATTATTTGTACTTTATATTATTGTTGCTTTATATTATTTATGCTTCATATTATTTATGCTTCATATTATTTATGCTTCATATTATTTATGCTTCATATTATTTATGCTCCATATTATTTATACTTCATATTATTTATCCTTCAGATTATTTATGCTCCATATTATTTATACTTCATATTATTTATGCATCATATTATCTATGCTTCGTATTATCTATACTTCATATTATTTATACTTCATATTATTTATGCTTCATATTATCTATGCTTCGTATTATCTATACTTTTTCATTAGATCTGTTTATATATTTATTCATAGATTAGATTTTCAAATAATAAATTGCTTCGAGTCGAGATGATTCTACCACCCTCGGTCGTTATTTAATTAAATGATTGAATGAAATTACATAACTTTAATCGAATTACATCAAACACTTTTACAATGTTTCTATCGCAAAAGTGTATTTTCTATTTGCGTTGAAAAGAGTAAATACATGTGTGGATTGATTGAAAAAGATTGATCAATTTCTAATTAGATGTGGCTTGATTCCGATTAGCTTTGGATTTATTCGAATTGAACTCATCAATTAAAAAAGATTAAAGTCGGTTCCATAGATATAGATGTCGGATTATCTTCTCAGACCCATTCGGATCGAACGTACAAATCAAAAAGTCAGATTCAGATTGACTGATTACGAAAAAATGTATTTCACGTAATAAAAACCACACATTGGGTTAAGAGGGAAAAGTTTTAATTTTGAGTCTTTGTTAAAAGATTTTCTTTTTAAAAGATCATTTTTCTGTTTATTAAAAGATTTTATTCTTTTTCCTGTTTTATTAAAAGATTTTAATCTTTTTCCTGTTTTATTAAAAGATTTTAATCTTTTTTTTGTTTATTAAAAGATTTTAATCTTTTTATTTGTTTATTAAAAGATTTTAAACTTTTAATAAATATAAATTCGGCAATTATTTTAAATGCCAAATATGCTTAACTTTTGATATATAGGATTTAAAATACAATTTTAATTAATAACATGTTTCATAAAGAGACTAAAAATAATATTTGAATACGATTTAAAAATATTCCTTTGTGATTTCGAGAACATTATTCTCGATTTGTAGATCAAAGGTGAAAATTGGAACTGTTTGTATATAGATGATTGGGTATTTTAAAATTTTTTTATTATTAAATATACATTAAATCACTGGGGTATTATCTGCTTTATTAGATACTTTGTAGAAGCGTCGTTTGTTGGTGAACTTTATTATTATTTTTTCGATATTTATTATTATTTTTTTAGATATTCATTATCATTTTCGTTAGATATTTATTATTTGTTTTAGATATCTATTATTTTTTTAGATATTTATTATTTTTTTTAGATATTTATTATTTTTTTAGATATTTATTATTATTTTTTTTAGATATTTATTTTTTTAGATATTTATTATTATTATTTTTAGATATTTATTATTATTATTTTTAGATATTTATTATTTTTTATATATTTATTCTTAATTCTTTTAGATAGATTTTATTAACATTAGTAACTTATTACTGTCTACAATATCATCATTATTGGACAAATTCCCCTCATTATCAACTTTTCGTATCCATATTGCATCCTCAGCTGCGTTCCATTCTAATGAAATATTTACGGCTAATCTTTTAAACAGCCCGATGTGCTTTTACCGAAAAGTGATTGAGCCTTCATTTAGGTTTCACAAAGTGAAATCTTAACAATGCTGACAACTTTTGTTTCAAGTGACAAACCAGCTTTGTTAGAATTTCGAAACTCACGGGAAATGCACACAAGTGAAGAACTTGGGAATAAAGTGAATAATGTAACAAGCTTGTGCACACGTTTTAGAGGCACTTCTATAACTTTCTATTGCCCAAAGCCGTTTCTGATCAGAGTTTTCAGTTAGAAGGCAACACACAAAACCAGACCTTGTTTGACACTTTCAATCGACCCGAAGGGACGTTTATTACCTTAATTTACACTCAACTTTAACAGCATACCAAATTCTTTTCTATCTTCCAAAATCTCCCTACAGAGGTATTTTAAAAGTAGAATTTATAAAATTTTTATTATTTATATTTTTTGTTATTTTATTTATTATTATTTTATTTTTTATTATTTTATTTTTTATTATTTTATTTTTCATTTTATTTTTTATCCATTTTTTCTTTAGAAAAAATTGAAAAAGCTCGGCTTTGTCACATTTTTGTTTTCGAAAGATTTTAACATCTAGCGAAGCAACAGTCATGATTTATTTTATTAACAACTTCGTGAAAATTCAAACACAGGGCAAAATTGATTTAAGCTTCAAAACACTGTAAACTTTTAATTAAAGTTTGAAGTGCTCCCAGTTTTGATTACTCCAAAACTTTGTCCTCTGGAATTTTCTTTGAATACAGTTTCTTAACAAAAAAGAACTTTTAACAAAAAAAATCTTTTTTTTAAAGCTCTAAATATTGTAATACTTTAGTATATATAATATATTTTGTATATACAATGTACTTTTTATATATAAAATATATTTTTATATCCAAAATATATTTTTATATCCAAAATATATTTTTATATACGCAATGTAAATGTATTTTTATATACAAAATGTAAATGTATTTTTTAAATACAAAATGTATTTTTATATACAAAATATATTTTTTATAAACAAAACACATTTCTTACATTTAACAAATTATAATTTTTTATTTCGAAAATTTTAATGCATGTCTGACTAAAATTGGATTGAACTACTTGATTTCAAAAAATTGCATTTCTTTGGTTGAGAAGTAACTATGCAAGTTCGACGGAAGATTTTATACTTCTCCATAAATTTTTATTCAAAAATTCTACACTAATTGTAGTTTTGTTTCATGTCTGACTATATCACACTTTTACTACTTACTTCGGAGTTCTTTTGTAAACAATATAGAAACGATTATTCAAACCAATTTTATCACACTAATAGTGTTAATCAACTAATAATTTTTAACGTCCACTTATTAATATTTAACAATAATTAATTATAAATAATAATCTATGGAACACGAATTCTTTATTAATCATCATTAATCAGCATTAATCATCATTAATCATCATTAATCATCATTAATCATCATTAATCATAATTAATGAGCATTAATCAGCATTAATCAGCATTAATCATCATTAATCATCATTAGACAACAATTCTCAAATAAAATCCTCATAGAAATTTACATGACAATTACAGACTACTTAAATTTATTTACACAACATTTGCCGACGCTTTTAATAGCAATTGTTTCTCAGAATTAGATAGTAATTTGCAGGGAGCAGAAGTTTGAAGGAGATAATTTGAAATTTCCAAGCTGTTCTTAATTCGCGTTCGGATGAATGAAGTTTCTTTCATTTGAGAGCAGCTAGCATATGACTCTGTAACTGAGGTTGAATGTGTTGATTCAAGTTTAGATTATATTCGCCCGGAACTGCGAACTTAGTACTGCCTTATGTTTGAGCTGGAAATTAGAACTTAATCCCGCAAGAGCCAAGTTTATCTGTTGGTAAAAGAGCTCTACCGCGAAGATGTTCACACCAGTTGCCTGGAGATTTACTGTTAAAGTTACAACCGTCATAAGGATTGAAGCTTACGAGTAGTTCCAACTGATTTAACATTTATTGATGTCCATACATTTCCCATAATGCCTTGTTCCAAATTTCCACCCATCGAATTTTACTGTCAATTTCAACAACCGTTTAATTATTTTAAGTACCGATCCTACAACACTTTAAGTCCTATTATCTGTGTAATGCTTTTTGAGGTTATGGACTTTTTGCTTCCTCATAGGGAAGTATTGTTTTCTTTTGTTGCTGATCGTTTTCGCAAAATCCGATCAGACAATTTGATGTTTAATAAATTAGGAAAGTGGATAAATTCGAAGCAAATTGAATACAAAATTTGAAGCAAATTAATTAAAAGCCAAGTTAAATAAAGTTAAGTTTAGTTGCTGATCGTTTTCGCAAAATCCGATCAGACAATTTGATGTTTAATAAATTAGGAAAGTGGATAAATTCGATGCAAATTGAATAAAAAATTTGAAGCGAATTAATTAAAAGCCAAGTTAAATAAAGAAGCGAATTAATTAAGGGGGCATGTTAAATAAAGAAGCGAATTAATTAAAGGGTCAAGTTAAATAAAGAAGCGAATTAATTAAGGGTCAAGTTAAATAAAGAAGCGAATTAATTAAGGGTCAAGTTAAATAAAGAAGCGAATTAAATAAAGAAGCAAATTAAATATTAAGAAACAAATTAACCAAATTTTTTTCACGTTTAAGCAAAATGTTTACACGAAATGAGTACAATTTTCCACAATAGTTATTATTTTTATTTATTTTTCCAGCAACCTATTTTTATTTGACACATTGTAAAATCGCGTTCTCTTAAATTTTGGGTCAAATGTCTTTGGTAAGGTCTCATGACAGTTTCATAGGAAGTAACAGATGTGTATAAAATATCACCTATTCATGAATTCGATTTGTGGTTCGTTGCAGAGTTAGAACTAGGAATTGTAACAAAGCAAAATAAAAGTCTGATTCGCTTTGAATCCCCCAGGCCATCTTTTACGAATCAGGACGTTATCTGTGTAGCCTTTTTCTCTCCATGTAAAAATGCATAGAGAATTTAATCTCAAATCACATAATGGCCGAATCGAGTCATTGTTTTTGATAATAACAACCTTTTGCACACTCAAAAAAACTCTTTTGCACACAAAAATAAGAACTCAATTAAAAAATCTACAAAAACATTTTTATGATCTGCTTTGTTTTGCTTATATGTATGTATTGTTTACTCTTAGAGGTTTATTACATTTATACAAATCCAAATTTTTTTATAAATCAAGTTGCTTTTATCGCAAAATTCAGCAAACTCTTTTGTTTCAGAATCATACGAGCCGTTATATCAAAAGGGATAAAAATTGGCCATATGATCATTCGCAACAAAAATTGTTCGGGATAGTTATTTTTAAAAAGTTGCAAACAAAAAAATGTGAATCGTATTTGGCGAAACATGTTAAATTGGACGGAAAAAAATCTTTGTTATTTCCTTTACGTGTGGACCAGTATTGGTAAATAAATCCTTGAAATAAAGGCAATAAATCCTTTAATTTATATAACAAAATGTTATTTGCGCTTCACATGATTGCAATCAATTCATGGTCTCGCTTGTTTTTTCTTTTTTTTGTTAATAAACTCGTTATTTTAAATTAGTTTACAATTGCACGACAGGTTGGACGAAAAGGTTATTTGGTTAATTAATTCGCTTTTTTGACATTGAGACGAGAGAAGTCTACTTGAAAGTAATTTACATATTATCTCCCTTTATGTGTAATTATGGCTAATGCGCCCAAACTCAATATATGAAGAGCAATTCAAGTAAATTCAGAACATCAAATGGGAGTTCCTGTAATGTGTATTCTCCACTCAAGGTTATTTCTAAACTGTCTTCATCAGCATTTTACTAATTTTATAAAGGCCTGTAGTGTCTTATATAGAGGCTATAATTTACAAAAGCTAATTTTCGGATATTTTCTTTTGATGTTCTCTTTTTGATTAAATGTCGAGTGGAATTTTGAACGAAATTAATGCGGGCATATTTAGCCGAGGGGATTCATTTTCATATTAAACTTGTAATTTATTAGTTTGCGCACTTTAAATGTTAATGATTAATTGTTTATTTTAGCTTTACTTAATGGAGGTGGTTTATTGGTGCGTATTTACAAATTCGGTTATTATCCTTTTGATGAAATAGGGAAAATAATTGTGTTAATTAAAACAAGAATGTGAGATTGTCAAATAGTTTATTGGATTTTAGCATGTAATTATAATATTATAGAGAGATGTAAATTTTGTGGTTTGTTCGCATTATTGTTAGCTTCATTTCTCATAATTTTCATACAAAGTGGGCGAAATAGTTAATAATTTATTTAATGATGAATTTTGGTGAAAGCTTGATTTGTGTAAACTGTTTATTATACAGTGTTTACTTTTGTGTGTGGGTGTATGTGTGTGTATGTGTGTATGTGTGTATGTGTGTATGTGTGTGTATGTGTGTATGTGTGTGTATGTGTGTATGTGTGTATGTGTGTATGTATGTGTATGTGTGTGTGTGTATGCTACATTATACAAATTGCGTCAGTTATTTAAAAGCTTCAGAATTCATTGCTTCAATCAACAAATAATAATTTATTAGGCGTCGCTAATCGATGTAATTATAACTATTGATAACAAAATCCGATCAAGAAATTATAAATTCGTTTGAAATGAAAGAGTAATTATGTTATAAAATCTTCCTAGATACCAAAATTTGATACTTTTGTCAAATAATACACAATTGAAAAACACAATTCAAACACATAATTGACAATTGTGTGTTAATTTTGAAATAATTTTGAAAATACAAACTGCTTTTGTTTATACTAATAAAAATCCGCCTTTCGACTGATATATGAAATTATTATTTGTTGAACGGAAAATTTTTAGAATAGAAATAATTTGTTGTTATTTCTGATTCATATTTTTTTTAAATTACAAGAATTATTAGTAATATTTTTCAATTTCTTATTTAAATGATTCTTTTATTTAGAATTAGAATTCTATTATTTAGAAATAGGAAATATTTAGGAATAGAATTCTAATATTTAGAAATAGGAAATATTTAGAAATAGAATTCTAATATGTAGAATTCTAATAATTACATCAATCCTTCGAAAGTTTATTTAAATTATTAAAATATTTATTTCTATCTTTCAAATTATTATCCAAAACATTATTAACCCACATTGAAGTTATCGTCATTTTTAAAAAACTCAGCGTCAACATTATAATTCCACTTTAAATAAATTTCCCTTTGTAACTACAATTTAATGCACTATTTGTTAATCTTATGTAACATGGAAAATAAAATACCTTTACAATGAAAAGCGTAAATGAATAAATTACTTACATTCGAAAAATAAAACCACTAATTCACGTGGATTTTCATCAAAAGAATAAAATTAAGAAAAACCAATGTCAATTTTCCCAAAGTCCAAGTAAATAAAAAAATCTGTTACTACTTTTTAAATCTCACGCGGATGTGAAAGCTTTTTACTGATTTTATAGTTTTATTTTTGCAGTGAGAAGTCATAATGGAAAAAAAAGTTTCACATCGATTTTTTATATCATAATCCTGGTTATGATAATACCAGGGCTTTTAGAGTGTGGTCTCATTTACTTTCCAGGCGCTTCAATTGACCTATTTGCAAACCATGTTTGTTTTCTCCAGTAGAAGCCTTTATAATTATGCAAATATTCGAACTTCGCTTTTCATAATAAGCCTTTACCAATTCGTGAATGAAGAAACCTTACTTGAAATTTAGTTGAGATTCCAGTAAAGGTTTCTGTGGCTTTTGATCTTTCTCAAGAAGACAGTGCAAACAATTTTACTTTTACGTAATGTTCTTTCGTATAATAGCGTTTGTTTTTATTATTTTTGATCCACTTTATACGATCGGACAATTAATATTCATTTTCGATTTTTTTCGATTTTTCTCGATCCTCTGGGTAGGATTAGAAACATTTTATGTTTATCTTGATGCTTTCGATAAGAGCAGCAAAAACACAGAAAGTAGAATTAGCAGAGGTTATTGGAAAATAACTAAAATAAATATAAATAAAATAATAAATAAATATAATAAATAGTTAATTTTACATATAAAATCAATTAATTTACTAATTAATAATTTTCATATAACGACAACTAAGTTTTCCAATTGCGGACAAAAAAAGACTTTCGACGATACAAAATAAACTAAAAACAATTATTATAGCGAACGGTTCATCACAATTTCAATTTTAATAAATTTTCATTTCGTTTATTAGTATTTTTGGTATAATTTTAAATGAAAATGAAATTTGAAAATTTTGAAATTAAGAATTTCTCATAAACTAGACCTGTTAAACGAATTTAATTAAATTCTATAATTAAAGTTGTAGATTTTTCAAAATATTTTGCAAAAATCTACTCTAAAGGTGGATTAAAACACAATAGTAAATTCCAATTTGCGAATAACATTCTCTCTTTGGAACATTTTTCTCGATAAAAATAGTACAACGGTGGCAGGTTTGAAAAATTCTCTTTCAAGCTTCATTTTCAACCTTTTCTTTCAAGCTTTTTGAAACAGCAGATCTTAACATTGACTTTAAGGTGAAAAATATGTTTTAAAAAATTGCATAGCAACCACTTTTCCATAAATATATGGATTTTCAAAAAATAAATTTATTAATCTTGTATATTTTGAAAGAAATGTAACATTGACGAAAAAATACTGTGGAACTTTACGAGAATGCTTCTATAGAATAATCTTCAATAATTTGAAGATGCTTCCATTATTCTAACATAATTTTGCTAAATTTTATTTCAATTTAAATTCACTTTTTTATTTATATTCCTACTGAGTGATCGAATTAACTTTAATTAATTTATTTCAATTTATTTATTACATTTTACAATAAATTTATTTGTGACGCGTCGAGAAGAAAGGTACCTTAGCATCAAACGAAATTAGGTTATGTTTGGTGGTAGTTTGAACTTGATTAAAGCTTCCTTTTAAATTATCTAAAATCAAAAACATTGTTTCTTGAATAGCTTTTTTGTACACTATCGAAGAAAACTGTTTTTGTCGTCAGATAATTAAAAACGAAGCTTTAATCAAGTTAAAACTACCACCAAACATAACCTAATTTCGTTTGATGCTAAGGTACCTTTCTTCACGATGCGTCAGATTTACTAAATTTTACAGTAAATTTATTCACTAAATTTTACTGTAAATTAATTCACTAAATTTTACAGTACATTTATGCGCTAAATTTTACTGTAAATTTATTCACTAAATTTTACAGTACATTTATTCACTAAATTTTACAGTACATTTATTCACTAAATTTTACAGTACATTTATTCACTAAATTTTACTGTAAATTTATTTACTAAATTTTACAGTAAATTTATTGACTAAATTTTACAGTAAATTTATTCACTAAATTTTATAGTAAATATGTTACAAATGAAATAACCGATTTCTGTATCTAGTAAAAAAAGAGCAACGATGAAAAGAAAGAAAAAAACAAAAGCAGTATTAGCGATTTGAGTGCGATAATACCTGTAGGTGACAAAAGCGAACCGAACGTGTATCTATCAGGGAGTTAAAGTTAAACTATATAAATACTTGCAGTATTTTGTGAGATCTAGTGACAATTTATTGCAACGGTAGTACAGAATGGTGAGCAGCACAAATCCTAGTGATAGTACTATCTGGTAGTGAACTAAAAGCGTCAAAATCCGGCAGAATTTATAACGCCGCTGCGCTATTTGAGCTGGAACGCGCATACACACATATGCCACGGTAGTTTGTTGCTAAAACAGCGTTGTTTGATGTTGGACGGATTAGCAGGGCAAGTAGGTATACATTGGGTGTTCTTGCAAGTGTGGAGGCATTCCTGGAGATTCAACTAGGTGCACTAATTCAGTAGTCACTGGTGAACCACTGTTTATCCTGCACCGGAAGTATGTCCCGTGTATAGATGTAGCGTGTGTATGGGGGAATACATGATGCTGCCGAATCTCTGCCAGGCATATAGTCAAGTCACGTACGCAAGTGGAAAGCAATCGTTGGCTTTCAAGTTTCAAGGAACAGACTCCAAGTCAGTTATTTGACGTCGCTTCTAAGATGCATAATATGCTGGGCTCTCACGTCATCGACCTGGAATTTCCTGCCAGCCGAGGAATTTCCACGATGCTGGAAATATCAAATATTTTCGGAGGACTCTGTAAAATGCGCCTGCCCTTCCCCAAGCGATAAGGACCGACATCCTCGGATTAAATTTCTCCGATGCTCCCTTTCCTGTCCATTCTCAGATTCACTGCTAATTTCTTCATTAAGCCAATATTTTGCAAGCGCGCAGTCATTTCTATATTTATTTTTATTTTTCCCTATTTTTTTTATTTACTTTTATTTTCACTTTTATTTTTACTTTTATTTTTACTTTTATTTTTACTTTTATTTTTACTTTTATCTTCATATGAAAAAAACATGTTTTCGTTTTAATTGTTTTTACAAAGATCCGTTTGAATCAATAATTAATAATCATTAATAATCAATCATTAATACAATTAAAGATAACTTATATTTATATTTCTACAAAACATACAGTAAGTGGTATTTCAAGTCAGACAGTAGAAAAATCAAGCATAGTCAGACCAACGCAGTAAGACAAAATTAAAAAGTAGAAAGGGCAAATATAGTCAGACGCATTAAGAAATTTTTGAAACCAGTCAGTAGAAAAAGCAAACCTTGTCAGACCAACGCAATAAGGCAGATTTAAAAAGTCATACAGTAGAAAAAGCAAGCATAGTCAGACCAACGCAGCAAGACAACATTAAACTAGTGGTAAATTATGTTCATTTATGAACATTTTGCTTCCTCATAGAGTTAATTATCTATTTTTCATTGTCTTCCATATTTTGTATAGTTCAATCGAATTGCTTTTTAATGTAGAACATTTTTTCCAAAACAACTGTTTCCAAAAAATATTAATTTTTAAAGTTACATAAAAAAATTCATCTTCAAATGTCAAAAATTTGAAACAATTGTCATTTACTCTATCCATTTTTGGTACAATATACACTTTATATAAGCCAATTGATTAGTTCATTAATGTAAAAAATTTTTCCGAAGGGAACTATAAATAAAATTATAATCAAACAATGCTTCCTTATGAGAAAGCAAAAATTAATGAACGCTTTCTTAAATTTCTATAACTGATCCAGACGAGTGTAAAAAACGTTATACTACTCAAATTGGGGTGCTTTTTCTGGGGAATCGAATGCAAAAGGGAAAATTTAAAAAAAGTTTCCGGAACCCTGTGAAATTTGCAAATATGTGAATCATGATTTTCGCATTAAAAAATATGAAAAAATGAATGAACTCTTTTTTAAATTGCTAATTGATCCAGACGAGTGTCCAAAACGTTATAATACTCAAATTGGGGTGCTTTTTTCTGGGGAATCGA
>WNHD01003628.1:0-12411 GCA_011057455.1 Ganaspis sp. Gsp50
CTTTATGCAAGCTTTCCTAAAGCATGCAATTAAATCTTCCGAACCTTGCAGTTAAAGCTTTAGGAAAGGTTTAGGAAAGGTTCAGTGCTATGTGGGAGGTTGAGAATTGTACTCTGATTTTGTGTAACTAGCGCCTCTGCCGGCCGCAAGCGGCCTATTACAATTTTCTATATTTAAAATGACAGCTTTTAATTCAAGATTTAATGCCATGTCTTTTTTATAATAGGATATGTTTATGTACATCAATTTTTTTTACGGATTTATAATTTTATTCTTTCAACTGCTACAGTTGTCGGCCAGTTAAAATAATGAATTCGGTAAAGTTACTATTAAACATGCAATGAGTATTATTTTTTTATATTAACACATGAATGTTGATCTTGGGGGTTGCCTGTAAGTATAAAATAAGTGGTATTTAGCAAAAAAAAATTTTTACCTGCTTAGAAAATGTTCTTTTGACAAGTATGAAAATGGCACAGTTGTCGGCCAATTTTAAAGGGTTTGAAAATCCTTAAAAAAATCGATATTTTGCTATTATTTAAGTTTAGATATATTTATTAAGATTAATTGTACCTAAATGTAAAGAAAAATCACTTCTTTTTTTGAATTTCATAACTGTAATAATTGCAAACCAAAAGTGGCCGATAAATGTAGCATTTATTACATGCGTTCTTTTTTTGGTGGTTGTTGTTGTTGTTGTTGTTGGCGTCAATATAAACTTTCAACTCATTTTTCTTATTTTAATCTGGTACTTTTTCAAATAATTTAAAAGCTGCAAAAAATTTACATAGTTGACATGTAAAATTTATTGTACAGGTAGGTAGCCTAAATGTAGACTTCGTAAATTTTACATATATTCTCTATAGAAATAAATTAAATTTAAATAATAATTGTTACAAAATTCTGTTTAAAAAAATGAGATTTTAATAATTTAAAAAAAATTGTTTTCCACACAAAGGAAACCAAAAGTCAGAACTATTTTTAAAAGAAACATAAATTATGAAACCGATTGATAATACTTAAGATTAAATTTAAATATGAAATTATAATGTACACATATGATTATTCTTCGACTGTTGATAAAATTGATATTTGTAATTATACTATAAATTTTGAGTATAATTTTCCAAATTGGATTTTCAACAAAATTAATTTTCAAAATTTTGACATTTCCTCAATGTTAACTGTCGACTTTATGACTTTTCGAAGGAAATAATATTCAAACTTTTGGGATTTAGACAAAATAAAAATTAGAGAGCCTTCAATGTTTCGATAAAACGAAAATTAGACATTTTGGAATTTCGACAAAAACGATTTGAGAAGTTTTGCAATTTTGATGAAAGAAGCATTTCATCTTTTGACACTTGGGCGAAATTAACTTTCGACAAAATTAATATTCCAAGTTTGACATTTAGGTGAAATAAACATTCTACCTTGTGCGCCATGTTGACAAAAATTAATATTCCAACTTTTGAAATTTCGATTAAATTGCAAAACTTTCGACCTTTGAAAAATGTGTCGGCGTAATTAATATTGCTACTTTTAGATTTTCCATGAAATAACAATTCGAGATTCTCAAATTTCATCAAATGTTTGTTCGAGGTTTTAGATGTCGGGGAGAAGAAGAAAATATGCGCCCGATGATTTTTTTTTTCAACCAATACACATTTTAAAACCAACTTCACACGCAACTTTAGCCGCCAACAAACACATCGCATGCGCATTGTACAATGCTTAAATTCAAAAAAAGTACAGAAACCAGGATCGTACCGCAGCAATGTATTTTTGCTAATATTTTCATCATATAAAAATTTATTGTTAATGTTATTAAAAGAAAAAGAAAAAGAAGAAGAAGAAGAAGAAGAATCTAATTCTTTTGGGATAAGAACAATAATGAAACAAAAGTTTAAAATATATTTCCTACGTATACAATCTGTACAGTTATTTATACAGTTTTTGAATAGGAAGAAATGAAAAATCGTACAATTAATTGAGAAGTACATGAAGCAGTAGAAATAGAGAACATTTCTACAAAAAAATATTACTGAAAATAACCTCCAAGTTGTTAAAAAGTTGACTGGAAATGTACAGATGATGACTATGTGGGCGATTCTCTTGAGAGTTAGAGCATTTTATATGTTAATTAGTTATTGATATTCCCCTGCATTTGAATTTTTTTGTGAACTCGATTATTAATCAGCAAAAATTTATGTATCTTTACATGTTATAAAATGTTCATAAAAAGTTTTTCTTATCAACAAAAAATGTTTAAACTGTGTGTATAGGTTTTGGATAGAATGGCTTAAAACTCTGAAATTGTATTTTAATTGCATATCAAATTACAGTTATGAATCTGAGATTTGTGTTCTTCAAATTTTTATTTGTCAATTGAATAATTTTGTACAAAAAGAAGCGGAGGCAATTTTGTCAATTGAAAAAAAAAAAAAATACGAAATAACTTTTGTAATTGTATAAGATTGAAAGAGGAGAATGATTTTATATTTATTGAGTTATGCAATATTAAAAACCGCTGCAAAGTTGAATATGTAGTGTTTATTTGAAGTGCGTATTATTTTGGTGTTCATCTTGAGAACGCATTGCTTCCTTATACAGGTCGTTTAATAAGTCATTTCTGAATATAAATTTTTTCCAAAAAATAATGATTTTTACTATTTTTGAACATTTAATAATAATAATAATTTCAAATAGAAAAATAATAAATTGTACAATAATAGCTTAGAAGAAACAACATTTTTAAGGAAACTATAAGTCGTTGACAAATTATTATTGAAGTAAAGATTAAAATTTAAAATAAAATTCTTTAAAAATTCGTGTTTTTGAAAATTTTTTGTTTTTTAAAAAATACACAACTTTTGATAGAATTGAGCTGAAAGGTCCGTGAAACGGTCAATCAATGTATTCTTGAAGCACAAAAAATATAAAATATTTATATTTAAACATTATTGAAAAAATACAGAAAAATATATGGAAAAACAATTATTTCAAAATTTAAATTTTTTAAAAATTGAATGACTTTTCATAGAAGCGAGCTAGAGAAGGTTCAATAAACGGTCAATCGATGCGTTTTATATAAGTGCCTACAAAATAAAGTACTTACATTTTAACTTTTTATAAAAATGCAAAAAATATCTAAAAAAAAAAAAGATTTTTTCAAAATTTTTAAATTCGATAAATATATAGTTATAATGGATCGATCGGGTTTAAACTCATATCACATTTCGACCCCCCTGAGTGACCTACAATTTTGTGGAAAAATCATGGTTCTAACACACACACGGACATGTTCTTAAAAACATGTTTTTTGGGTTCCTTGGGAAGAAAGAACGTCGAGAAATGTTGATAACTGCAAATCGAAAATTTGGGGATAAAACAAAACTTCCTCCGTGAGGAAGCAAAATGAGAAAAAAAATAATAATTTAGAATGAAAAAAAAAAGATATAGCATAAACGAATTTGTTTATATAAAATAATTTTTCAAGGTGGAGTGCAAATAATATTGTCTGAATTTGAATGTGTTCAGAGTTTAAAAGTCAACGATAAACATAAGTTTTTACGACCTGCCATTGTCATTTTGCCCCATCAAATGAGGCGGTCATTGACAGTACATAAAATTATATTTGATTGCTCGATCTATAATATAGTAAAATGGAAAAAAAGCTGTCAATAGAAAATACTCACCCTGAAAATAAAAATTTTTTAAAGTAATAATTAATACCTACAAAAAATATGTCTTTTAATATACTAAATCTTGTTTTAAAAAATTATAACTCAACTAAAAGTTGAAAAATACAATTTAATTAATTATTGCATATTTGTTTACTATATAGGTTTCTGCAATTTATTAGTACCTTTTCAAGCATGTGATACTTATGAAGTGAGGGGAATCACAGGAGAACGTTTTACGATCGCAGCAACCTATACAAGTAAAGGAGGTTCCTAGAATCGACATCGCCGGCTTCTTATGTACAAAGGTATCAAGACAATAATTTTAAATTGTATTGAATTTCGAAAATAATTTTAATTGACACTTTTCTTTTAATATATTTTGTTTCAACCAACAAAATGAAGTGATAATTTACTATTAGAGCTTATTTTGATTCACTGCACTTTCAATATTAGTTGTTTGAAAACAAGTCAATAGAAACGTACATTTTACTTATTAAAAGACACAAGCAAAACAGTTCTTATTTTAATTTGAAATGTTTAATATGAATGCTTCAACAAGTATGTACCTAGGTTACAATAATTATTGTTTAGGATATTGGAATCCGTATTTTAAACCTAAATATTTTCAAATTTTTTGTCACTTTTTTTCTTGGATTGTTATTTCTTTGTACACTTTATTTATTTTGAAATTGGTATGTTAATATGAAATAACTTTGTTTCCGCACAGACGTGAGAGAATTATACTATTCCTGGCTGTTGCAGTGGGTCGAAAAGTCAAAGCGAGTTCAAAACTTCGGGACACTTTTACATTTTTTTTACGTATTATTATTATTTAGATATAATTGCATTTTGAATCTCTCGGTTCAATTTTTCACAGCAGATATAGTTTAATATATACATTGCTTTTTTTAAATAAATTTTTAATTTAATTACTCTCTAAAATAGAATAGAATATTTATTTCTTTAGTGTTACAAATGTTTTACACTTCTACTCCTCCGCCCATTATTCCAAAACAATTATTAACCTCAAATTAATTACTCTCTAATTTAATGTATTAAATCGTAATGGAAGAAATTACCTAAGTAAATTTAATATAAAGGAGAAGGAGAATATAAATAATTGTATACATGCAATTTTAAAAATTATATAATGAAAGATATAAATAACAAATTATTTACATTTCCAAAGTCCTTAAAAACTGTGTCACTTAAAATTTGTCTTGAACACTCTTGTTTTCAAATTTTATAATTTTTTTTTATCGTTTAATATATACCTATTATCCTCACGAAGTAAGTGTGAATACCAGGGTACATTTTTTCTATTTACTCCAAATCTTTAGATAAAATTAAAATTGACATACTTTCAATTTAAGAAAAAAAAGTGTTTCATCATAAAATTACATATTTACCTTTTTTGTTTAATATTTAAGAAAATGAATTTAAATGTTCAATGAGTAGGGTGCCCTCATCATTTTGCTGCGGTACGATCCTGGTTTCTGTACGATTTGAATTTCAGCATTGTACAATGCGCATGCGATATGTCTGTTGGCGGCTAAAGTACAGTGTGAAGTTGGTTTCAAAATGTGTAACATTTTCTTTCTCCAAATTTTATGCTCCTCTAACAATCAAGTTGGTTGGAAATTATTAAAATAACATTGTTATGTTTTGCGATTGGCATTGATATGACTTTATTCATTTTAGCTCATTTATATATGAAATATATTAGAAAATCATACTCGTCGTGTTTGAATGCTCAGTGTGTGTTGCACCTGCGCATTGACTACCGTCATGGTAGCGTGTTTATCTTCCAACTGTTATTTCTCATTATAGTGTATTTTTAAATTAGCATTTTGAGCAAATTTATTGTGTCTTAATTTGTGTATGTTACAGGTTACTCTCCGCATTTTCCAGGTGAGCAATTAGTATAATCTTATATGTGCTTCAGTGCATTTTATTATTAAAACTGTAAAATAATATGATGAATTTCGCATCGATGCACGATATAAATAAAAGGTCCTTGCACGCTTGTAATAAATTTACTTTGTCCATCGAAGGAATTTTGCGTAACTTGTGGAGTGAATTTTCCCTTAGTAAAGAATATTTATAATGAATTAGGAAAAATTCCTTCAAAAGATTATACGTAAAATTGCTTCGATGGTGGACGTAGTACATCATTTACCACGTGCATGCAACAGGGTCCCCTTTAATTTGTGTAAAATTCATCAGTTTTTTTAGACAGTGCATTTCATTTATTGCAATTTTCTTTTCATTATTTGTCTTCCTTTTTTCCTCACGTTGCTTGTCGCCGGTCACATGCAAGAATGCATAGGAGAGAATAATATGTTGACCGAAAATTTGTTAATTGTACAGTCGCCTTCATCACATTGTTAACAAACTTTACAGGCAAACTATAATACATAAACTCTTGTTAATTCGCATGTTAACGGGCGATATGATTTGATTTATTTTAATTTAATTATTTTTTCAAGTATATTTAATGGTCATAAGTTTGCGATTCGTGCAGTTCTGTTGTGAAAATTTTCATTTTCCATAAACAAAAAACTAGTACTATTTAATATTATATAGGTACTTATATAATTTCCACTAAATAATTTGTATGTAATTTTCCTTTTACATTGTATATATTATGCGACCAAATTCTTTGACTGTTACTTGAGTTTTTTGTATGTACCCTTTTTTTCTCTTTTGTTACCTACATCTTTCGAAACTTTTTTATATTTCAAGCTTTTCATTTTTTTAAAATTGCTTTCATTTCTTTTCATTTATACAAAATTTTTACAAAATTTTCTTACATTTTCCCAAGTTTTCTGAAATTTTAATTGTTTTTGTATTTTTCTCTTTCTGTGATTTTTTTTATGATTTTGTTGTTGTTTTTATTAACTTCTTTTTCAAATTTTCATATTCGTTAATGCACTCCATTTACTGCTTTATTTTATTTACTTTGAACCCTCTCTTAACACACTGAATAAATGAATAAATTACATATTTTTAAACGTATTCATCAGTCATTATCCAAAATTGTATATATACTCTCCCCTTTTTTTTTTTGGTTTATATTTTTTTTTGTAGTCTTTGTTTCATTTTATCGCATTCATTAACTTTCTCAGAACTTGGTTTATTTTTTAGTTTTTCGTAGATAGATATTTCTTTTTTTTAATCAATTGTAAATTAAGGTTTTATTTTACTACTTTCAGTTTTTCATTCAATTTATTTTTCATACCTAGTTTTTTTGTAAATTCTGCTGTTGCTTTCTATTGTCATATAGATTTTCTCCAATTATCATATTTTAATTGATTTAAAAAAATCTTGTATTAACTTTTTAAATGGTTTCTACTTTTTTATTTGATCACTTTTCCAGTTTTATTCCACTATTTTTTCTAATTTATGTTTTTAAATAACATTTTTGCTTTTTCACTTATTTTTATTAATGCATTTTGTTAAATTGTGGTTTTTTTTAATTAATGTTTTTTCAAGTACCGTTTGTTCGTCATTATCATCATTTTCATTCATTTTCGGAATCCAGAATCTATAGATTGATAAATTTCTTTTTTATTAAACATCAGTAGAACCCCCCTCTATTCCGCAATCTTTTGCTTATACACAAATGAAGGGAAAGCTTTGTCTTTCTTCAAATAACAATTTTTTTTTTAAGTTTTTGAAATTGTTTAATAACGTTTATTTCTATTTGCTTTGAAAGTACAAATATAAAAAAATTCTTAAAAGTAGAATACCGGTTTTTTAGTGTTAATTGAACGTGTGGTAAAATAAAATTTTTTAATTTAAAAATTCAATTCTGTTAAATTTATTTAAGTGAAATGAGAATTCTATTAATTAATTAGAATTATTTTAAATTTGAATTTAGTTATATCGAAAATTCTGTATTTTGTAATATTTTAAAAATATAATTTCTTTTAATTATAAATACTAATAAATAGAGATTTGATGAACTAGAGAATTCGTTTTACAAGAAATTTTGAGTAAGTAAACATTTGAAAATACGAAAATTAATTTAAATCTATTATTGAATAATATTTAAAAGTTTTAAAATTTGCAAATTATATTGTAATTACTCTTTTTTGATAAAATTTCTTCTAAAAGCACTTACAACTCATCACAAACAATAACACGAGTTAAGAGATAAACAATACACTCAATCGTCATTGAATAAACATTCAAATCTCCCACACAGAACAAAAAAAAGTAAAAACGACCAACTTCACTTGCGGACAGAATGAATGAATGAATGAATGAATGAATAAATTAATTAATTAATTAATTAATCAATCAATGTAAGAATGATATTATTATATATGTAATAATAATAATAACAATAATAATAATTATGTAAGTATGCATGAAAATTGTCTTTTTACAATATTCTTTTTACTTTCAGAAGATATGGAAAAGAAAAGAAACGCAGAAGAGGATTCACCTCCGAAAGCGAAAAAGATGAAATCTGACGAGTCAGAAAAAAGTATGTCATAAGACAATTTACTTCCATGAAACGTTCAAAAAAATTAATTTTGAAAATTGAAAAAAATTTTAAAACATTTGTTACATTAACTTACATGTGTATATTTATACTTTATAGAGATAGGAAGGAATCAAGAGAAGAATTTTTCATGCTCAAAATGCGACAAGAAGTACGCTTCAAAACAGGGCTTACATAAACATTATGAGCAGATTCACGAAGGTAATTTAAATGGATGAATTCCGATAATATTACGTTTAATAATATATTTTCATATTATACATCCTACCTAAAACTTAACATCTACGCTTGGCGGGACTCGAATGCACGTCGCGACCCTAGCAGGCAAAGTTAACACGCTAACCACAACGTCTCGCGGTAACTTCTCTGAGAGTTTCGACAAAATTCAAATTTAAATTTTTGGACTTTCGTCGTTTATAACATTGGACTTTTTGTCACTTGTATAAAACAAACATTCCACCCTTTTTTTCTTTTCGACAAAATTAATACATATTAGAAATGTTTCTCTTTCGGCTTTGTAATATATTATTTGAACTGTAGGCTTTCGACTTTATAAAAATTTGCGCTTTTGGCAGAACTGTACTACTCTCTTGATGATGCAAAAAATTTAGATTTCGGGGTTGCTGAGAGTTAACTAATTAACATGTTAAATTGTATTTTTTATTTTTTTTTTAGCTATACTATGCTGTTGCGTATTCATATTGATAAGACTATTTTAGACTGACAAGAGTAATACATATATGAGATAATGTGAAAATCGTATCAACTCACCTCGATATCCCGTAACACTCACTTCTACTATACAGTTACACAATAAAAGTATAGGATCAAGATTGAATGTTTTGTTAAACAAGTTATGCCTTGAGTATGTCAAGTACATTCAAAAGAAGGGACTATTTATACATTCTGTAAGACACAGAAAAACCCTTATTATATTCTTTAGAATATTATACACTTGGGTTAATAATTTTTTATTCTCAAATTAAGTATATGGTATTTTTTAAATAAGAATATATTCTTATTTTAACAATAGTTTATACTAACTTTCAGCATAAAATATTCCTAAAAAGAGCCAAGATATTCTTAAAAGTTGATTACCAATTATTTTTGTCTAAAATATATGTCCTTTTAGATCCCGAGGTGATAAAGAAGAAGAGAGAAGAAAGGGATAAAAAAAAACAGGAGAAACAAAAGAAGGAGGAAGAAGAAAGGGAGAAACAAAAAAAGGAGAAAGAAGAAAAGGAGACAAAAGAAAAGGAGGCAAAAGAAAAGAAGGCAAAAGAAAAGGAGGAAAAAGAAAAGGAGAGGAAAAAGCAGGGAAAAAATGAAAAAAAAAGTAAATCTTAAAAAAAAATTAAAGAAAAGTCTTCTTTGCATAACATTAATTGTACAAGGTAATTATGAAAAACAATGCGGTGTTTGATATTTCGTTTTTTTTTTTGCAGAACGCTGGCGAAAAAAGAAAGAGCTGTTAAATGAAGAAAAAAATATTGATTTAAAAAATATACCCATGGATGGGTGTAATGCGATAAGCGAGATTTACGGTGGAAAAGTCGATCTGAAGGTGTCACAAGTAGACGGGATGGGATGGACTGCATCTATTGAGGTAATTTGAGGTGTAAGCGAATAACAATACACGGAGAAAAATCGCAAGTGAAATATCAATTTAAAACTTGGGTAAAAATTAAGCTTAAGCAGTTGAGTTGGAATACTTTAGGTAATTTTTACTTGAAACATTAAATAAATATTACCTAAGTGATATTGGTTAGATTTTACTGAACTGAATAAAGTAAATTCAACTTGCAATTTTTTTCTCCGCGTGGATAAATCGCCATTTTTCGTGAACCAGAAACGAAATAATTGCACTCCTTATTTATCACAGGAAAACCGCGGTATTCTTCTGTTATTAAGAGTAGTTTATATTAAGTTTACAAGTATAAAAAATATTCGTAAATAAGAGCCAGAAAACATATTAAATATTTTCAACTATATTTTTGCTGAAATTTCTTTTAAATGCAAATGTAATATGGAAAAATGAATATAATACAGTGTGCATTACATTTAAATTCAACTTTGTTTCAGGTAAATAATCAGACCTTCAATGTACAAGGAGAAACAGAAAAACTAGCGACAACAGAACTTTATAACACAGTAATGGACAATAAATTACGAGAAATTTTTGTTGGAAAAGCAACACCAGAGTACGGTGAACAAATTAAACCAATTTTAAATTTTTTCCTCCACGAGGCTCTGAAGCAGTACGAAATCACAATCCCAAGAGACTTTTACCAAATAGGTGAGTAAATATGTTTACTAATCTAGTTGTATGGGGGGTGGGGGGGGGGCATTCCATACACAGAAAAACCGGTATTCTTCTTTTAAGAATATCTTGTTGGATCTTATTTAGAAATATTTTATACTTACACTCAGTGTAAACTATTCTTAGACTAAGAATATATTCTTATTTTAAGAATAGTTTACACTAAGTATAAGTAAAAAATATTCTTAAATAAAAGACAAGTAGATATTCTTAAAAATAAAATACCGGTCTTTCTGCGTACAAATACAAATTTTAAATGACTTTTTTTTCCGTTTACGAAAAAATAATAAAATTTCCTTCTTGTAATAATTTTTTTTATTTATACAATACTTATTAAAAATGTTATTTAATTAAATATAATATGATGTAAAATAAAAAACACTTTCTTTTTTTTATTGTTTTCTTGTTTAAAATTTTTAAGATTTTTTCTCTGTTTTCTTTCTTTCGTTCGTTCTTTCTTTTCTTCTTCATTGAAGTGATGACGAATTATTTTTGTAGGTACTTTGACGAATTCAAAAACATCGCAAGTAGAATTGGAAATGAACCCAGAAAGTGAGAACTTGGAAACTGAAAACTTGAAAACTGAAAACTCAGAAATTGAGAACTGAGAAAGAAGTAACCCCTCTTGCGTTTAGTACCACCAAGTGACCAGCGACGTCTGAAAAATTTTTTTCTTAATTTAAATTAGGCAATTTTAAAAATCATTTCAAAAATGACAATATATTAATTAAAATTAAACTCTATTTTTTAATTGAAAAATGTAAAGACTCCTATTTCAATGGCCGAAATGTGTTAACCAAAATTTTGTTCTTAAACTTATATTTTTTATAAATAGTGAAAATTTAAAAGAAAATGCATTAATTAAAAATACATTACTTATTTGCACAGGTACACACGTGTTTATTAATCAATTTTTTATAGTCACAATTTTTCTGTAAATAAACATTTTTTTTCATTAGGGTTATACACCAAAAGATAGTTTTAACCGACTTTTGACAATATAAAAGGTGGAAAAATAAACGGCGAACGAAAAAGTAAATTAAAAATACGTGGAATTTTAAAATTAATGAGGTTTTAATTTTGCAGACGCTAAAATATAATAAAAGTAGAAATTAAGCAACATTTTTGCAGGAGCAGTTTCATTATAATCTTTTCTAATAATAATAATAAATTACAATATTTGCACAAATTTCAAATTGTGTTGAAGTTTTAAAGTTATTGAAATTATCGAAAAATAGTGTGATTTTAATACAGCAGGCAAATGACAGCAGTCGGTAGTAACGTGATTAGGTTATGTTGCACAGAAAGAGAAAGTTGTTTACTCCTCCTTCTCGCCTCAATGATTCCTTTAAAAATCATACATATTAAAAGTAAGTAGGCCCAAATAGACTGCTGATAGCAATAGAGAAAATTTTAATTTGTTACAAAAAAATGTTATCTTTACAAATTTCTAGAATCACTTTTAAAATAACCCGTTCATTTCAACGACAGCAATAGAAAACTTACAGAAGATTTTAGGTTAGAAATACGAGGCCCTCGGCATATGGATCATGAGCGACCTTATATAGTTTTATCAAAGCTTCCCTTGTCGAAAAACAAAAATTCAATTAAAAGTGTCATTAAACGATTTTAACTATTTAATTTAACACTGTTTTTTTATTTCAAAACATTTCAAACAATTTCAAACAAGCTCGCGCTCTTATCGACTTCTAAAAGTAGACATGCGCTGCAAATGCACCACATGGCTGTAATACCTAGTTTATTCCGATAGATGGCGAATGCTCGAAAGTCAATGTAACGAATAGCGTAATATTCTCATTATCCACTAGAGGCAGCACCTGCCGGTAACTGAAATACGCGGTACAATTTAAATATTTTATTAATTATTAAAT
>WNHD01003629.1:3663-20475 GCA_011057455.1 Ganaspis sp. Gsp50
CTATGAAGAATTAAAAAACAAATTTCGTCTCTTCAAAAAATGCGATGTTACCAAAAACGTCAACGTTCTCCACGTGAAAAAAATCCTCGAGATTTTTAGGTAAGAACCTAAACAAATTGCAATATTGCCTAAAAACATGCGTTTTTGGTTCTAAAAACCAGAAACCATAAAAATATCTCCTGAAAAGTGTAAGAAAACAAAATTATTCTCAAAAGCGAAATGAACAAATTGAAATAAACTTGGAATTTTATTTTCAAATGTTTTTTTTATTATTCTTTTTATTTACAGAAAAAATTTTATTGCAACTTTTCCTAAAAGCTCCAGATTTGTACTTGGTCTCGATATAAGGGGTCAGACACACTGATGGTTATTTTGAGCTGTTTCCAAAGTTCTGCATTTTCACACACACTACGTCTGTAATGTTAGGCTGTGGGTTGCGATAGTATATCCGTCATTAAAAATTCGCTTGGGCGTATGAGAATAAATCATCAATGCACCATTGTAGAACAGAGTTTGTTCCAAAAATTCTTGGCGCCTTCGATTATCTCCCCCACATTCAGTGCCTTTGATTATATCCTCGATTCTTGTAGAACATTCTCCAATTGATGAAAAACTTGAATGATTCAATTCAGATATAATGTAGTAGCGATATTTTCTTGAAAAATGAATAAGTCGGGGAAAAATTGAACATGATTTTTATATTTTAGGGCTCATTTGAAAGGCTTTTTTTAATACCTGTTAATTTTAGTTTAATTGGTTATAATTGTCGTCTAATTTTTTCCTTTCTTTCGAGAGGTATTTGAAGCAATTTTCGGTTCACAATTCAGTTTATTGTGTAAGAAAAACGATTGTACGAAAATTCACTTAAATTGCTTGAATTGTATATGAAAAACCTCTTTTCAGATAAGACAACGTGAAAAAATCTTCATTATTCCGTGAGTTATATTAGTTTCAAGAAATCATTGCATTTGTTCTATTTTTGAACTTTTTGAAAGTTCAAATGCGCGCAATGTTTTCGTTGACTAATATTTTAAAAGAACGGAACGGGCCGTGAAATTGAAATTAAGTTAAAAATGAATATAAAATGAAGCTTGAGTGGATCATCTTCCACTTTGAGAATGAGAGAATAATGAGAAGATTGCTTGCCAATTTGATCCTGATCTTCTTAAAACGGGAAAATAATTATTTAAAAAATACAGAATTCTCACCTTCTATTTTTTCTCTCCCTTGATCCTCAGGACCAATCCAAGATATAAATATAGATATTGAAAGAGTTTCAACGCCTGCAGGGTGGCCCGAAAAACCGGTTCGCTTTAATGACAGACTATTCTGCATCCGCTGTGCGCGGATTTTAATGTGGTTTTCTGGATTCAATAACCTCTCTAGAGTATAGTGTTTTGTTTCTTCCACCGTACCTTTGTACTTGCTACTGTAATTGCAAATCAATTAAGACTTGGTCTTCCGTTTCTTTCTCTTCGCTTCGCTTCATTTCTTTCAATTGATCTTTCTTTATTCATTTTTAGATTTCATTGACTTTCTTTTCTTGAATTTTACTTTCTTCTAGCTTTTTTATTTTCTGCATTTTTGTCTTTCATTGCTTTCATATTTTTTCTTTTAATCTTCTTTTTCTATTTGTTTTGTCTTCCTTCTTTCGTTCATTTTTATTTTTCTTCTTTCTTTTTATTCTTCTTTCTTTCTATCGTTTCTTTCTATCGTTTCTTTCTATCTTTCTTTATATCTTTCTTTCTATCTTTCTTTCTATCTTTCCTTTTGTTTTTCGTCTTTCATTACTTTAAACTGTTTGAATTTCGCGCGCTTTAGTCTCAGAGCGCAAAATTAAACGCTATCTTTCCCGCCAATATTCCTTCATTGTGAGGTTAGTTCGCAATTCGCTCGATAGTCCCAAATTCAAGTTTCTTTGAAAAGAACCTAAATGTATACAGTTTTTTTAACTTTAAAGACTTTTACAAAGTAAAAACAACAACAACAATGAAAGCACAGAAAGGAATAAGAATTGAATAAAAATGCGTATTAAAAAATGGAAATTAAACATAAATGAAACGAAAAATAAATAAAACGAATACATAATTGAAACGAAAAATAAATAAAATGGAAACATAATTGAAACAGAAAATACACTCTCATTATTGATGAGAATGTAATAAATAAAATGGAAACATAATTGAAACGGAAAATAAATAAAATGGAAACATAGTTGAAACGAAGAACAAATAAAATGAAAACATAATAGAAACGAAAAATAAATTCAATGAATAGGTGAAAAAGAAACAATTAAAATAAATACATGAAGAACTTAAAATTTTCGAATAGTTTTGTGCGAGATTTTTTGAAACAGAAGCAACAAGAAATAGAATAATTTATTAAATAAAGTGAATAGGAAATTACTGTTTGACTCGAGCAAATATTAACATACGTGTTTTTCTACTACATAATTGTATTTTAATGAACTCCGAGTTCTATATCTTTCACTTCCTGCCAGGAAGTAGAAACAGGTGTTTAAAACATATACAAATAAGTTAGCTTCAGGTGGTAAGAGCGCCTTGTGTCGCCCTCTTCGAACATAAACTCCAATTACTTCTCTCACAAACACTTATGGTAAGTATCCGATATTGTTATTTTTCCTGCTGTATTTCCATTATCATAATTACTTCTTTTAGCACATTTATATTTATTATTTCATGTGTGTTTATAATTACTTAAGCAAATCATTCAAAAAGTCGCAGAAATAATAAATGCGAAATAGAAAAATTTGCATTTATACAATTTCATTATACTTTCTATAAAATGAATAACTCAATATATTCATAAATCAGTGCGTGGATAGAAGAAAATTACAAGAACAATAATATTTAAAAAAAAACATATCATCAGATGCTATTTTAACAGATGCAGTTCGAGACAGTTCAAAACTGAATAAGTTGGGATCAATTGGATAAAAAGGTCTCTTATTTACCGATGTTCACAGTCGAACATTTCAAGTAGTTTCAAGTGGTTAACTCTAGGTTCGCCACTATGTCAACCACTTTAGACCCCTCGTATGATTTAATATTCGAATGGGGATGAATTTTTCCCCACTAAGTTGAGAAAATATTTATTTGTACATTATTGAACAAAAAAAAAGAAAATGCAAAAAAGTTTTCAGGAACACAATCAAATTTGCAAAAACGTGAACAAATCCATATTTTTTAAAAATTTTAATTGCTCCATATAAGTGTAGTGTTTCGCTTGTAGATTAAAATTCGTGTATTTTTATTTCGAATCGAATAAAAAAAAGAAAATGCAGAAAAGTTATCAGGAACACATTCAAATTTGCAAAAACGTGAAAATATACATGTTTATAAAAAATTGTAATTGATCCTTATAAGTGTAGTGTTTCGCTTGCAGATTGTAATTCGTGTTTTTTTAATTCGATTCGAA
The DNA here is from genome assembly GCA_011057455.1 of Ganaspis sp. Gsp50. Lineage (NCBI taxonomy): Eukaryota > Metazoa > Arthropoda > Insecta > Hymenoptera > Figitidae > Ganaspis > Ganaspis sp. Gsp50. The sequence continues at coordinate 7,102 of WNHD01003629.1, forward strand.
TAGAAAAAAGAAAATGCAAAAAAGGTTTCAGGAACACATTCAAATTTGCAAAAATGTGAGTATGTCCCTATTTTTTAACAATTTTAATTGATCCTTATAAGTGTAGTGTTTCGCTTGCAGATTAAAATTCATGTTTCTTTATTCCGAATCAAATAAAAAAAAGAAAATGCAAAAAAGTTTTCAGGAACATATTCAAATTTGCAAAAATGTGAACAAATCCATATTTTTTAAAAAATTTAATTGATCCTTATAAGTGTAGTGTTTCGCTTGCAGATTAAAATTCGTGTTTCTTTATTCCGAATCGAATAAAAAAAAGAAAATGCAAAAAAGTTTTCAGGAACATATTCAAACTTGCAAAAACATGAACTAATCCACATTTTTTACAAAATTTAATTGATCCTTATAAGTGTAGTGTTTCGCTTGCAGATTAAAATTCGTGTTTTTTTATTCCGAATCGAATAAAAAAAAGAAAATGCAAAAAAGTTTTCAGGAACACATTGAAATTTGCAAAAATGTGAAAAAATCGACTTTTTTAAATAATTTTAATTGATCCTTATAAGTGCAGTGTTTCGCTTGTAGATTAAAATTCGCGTTTTCTTATTTCGAATCGATTAAAAAAAAGAAAATGCAAAAAAGTTTTCAGGAACACATTCAAATCTGCAAAAATGTGAATATGTCCATATTTTTTAAAAATTTTAATTGATCCTTATAAGTGTATTGTTTAGCTTGTAGATTAAAATTAGTGCTTTTTTATTCCGAATCGAATAAAAAAAAGAAAATGCAAAAATCCGAATCGAATAAAAAAAAGAAAATGCAAAAAAGTTTTCAGGTACACATTCAAATTTGCAAAAGTGTGAATATGTCCATATTTTTAAATAATTTTAATTGATCCATAGAAGTGTAGTGCTTCGCTTGCAGATTAAAATTCGTGTATTTTTATTCCGAATCGAATAGAAAAAAGAAAATGCAAAAAAGTTTTCAGGAACACATTCAAATTTGCAAAAAAGTGAAAAAATCCAAATTTTTAAATAATTTTAATTTATCCTTAGAAGTGTAGTGTTTCGCTTGCAGATTAAAATTAGTGTTTTTTTATTCCGAATCGAATAAAAAAAAGAAAATGCAAAAAAGTTTTCAGTAGTGTTTCGCTTGCAGATTAAAATTCGTGTTTTTTTTATTCCGAATCGAATAGAAAAAAGAAAATGCAAAAAAGTTTTCAGGAACACATTCAAATTTGCAAAAACGTGAACAAATTCCATATTTTTTATAAAGTCAAATTGATCGTTATAAGTGTAGTGTTTCGCTTGTAGATTAAAATTCGTGTATTTTTATTTCGAATCGAATAATAAAAAGAAAATGCACAAAAGTTTTCAGGAACACATTGAAATTCGCAAAAATGTGAAAAAATCGAAATTTTTAAATAATTTTAATTGATCCTTATAAGTGTAGTGTTTCGCTTCCAGATGAAAATTCGTGTCTTCTTATTTGGAATCGAATAAAAAAAAGAAAATGCAAAAAAGTTTTCAGGAACACATTCAAATTTACAAAAATGTGAACAAATCCATATTTTTAAAAATTTTAATTGCTCCTTATAAGTGTAGTGTTTCGCTTGTAGATTAAAATTCGGGTTTTCTTATTTCGATTCGAATAAAAAAAAGAAAATGCAAAAAAATTTTCAGGAACATATTGAAATTTACAAAAACGTGAAAATATCCATATTTTTTAAAAATTTTATTTGATCCTTAGAAGTGTAGTGTTTCGTTTGTAAATTAAAATTCGTGTTTTTTTATTGCGAATTAAATAATAAAAAGAAAATGCAAGAATGTTTTGAGGAACACATTCAAATTTTCAAAAATTGAAAAGAATCCTTATATCTTGAAAATGCATATTGATCGATCCTATGAAGTGTAGTGTATGCAAAATGTTACTTATCTACGAGTTTAATTTTCTCCAATATGAGTGAAGAATTTTTCATTTTATTGTACTTTTTCAATTGTCTAGAAACATGAAAATGTTTTTAATTATTTCCACAATCTTTTTAATGTTTATTTTGATAATAAAGAGTTATTACCTAATCTACGCAAAGAATAAGGAAATGAAAAATCTTGGAACTGAAAAAATTTGAAATGAAATTTATCTCAAGAAATAATATTCAGGAAAATAAAGTGGGACAGGTGTTACAAAAAATAGCACATATTATATATTTTTTTATTAAGTTTATTTTATATATCGACAACAACACGTCATACATTAGAAAACAGAAGGTTTCTTGAAGCAAACTTGAATGAAAAGTTTTGTGGAACAATCCGAGAGACACTATGTGAGTGTGCCGCGCCATCATCTATGGAGTCGTATATATATAATATTGTGTGTATCACATGTGTGACCGTGTCTATAATGGAAGTAATGTGTGTATGAGTACGTGTATCGTGGGGGTGTCACTGCATTTGTCATGATACTCTTGTGTGTCTCCTAGCCTCTTTTTTATTTTTTGTTTCTCTCTCGCTCTATCGCTCTTTCATTCTCTTGCACTCTAGGTGTAGCACTTCGTGTGTATTTATAGAGTGGCCTTTTCGTGCGTGAGTATGTACAGAGGCCCAGTAGAGGCCGGTTGTTACACACTGGCACACAAACATGTACAAACATGAATAATAAACATCGTGAATGCCGAACAAAATATTTTCTGATCTCACTACGCCGTCCGTACAATTTTTTTTATTATCACCTTTTATTAATTTTCCTTCACTCTCTCGTAGTAGAACTGGTTCTACTCTTTTTCAAACAAATTCGCAGCTGCGTGAGACCAATTAAATACAATCTCCAATTTTCGTATTAATGTTTGATAACGTTGTTTGATAACATTGTTTCATAACATTGTTTCATAACATTGTTTCATAACATTGTTTCATAACATTGTTTCATAACATTGTTTCATAACATTGTTTGATAGCATTGTTTGATAACATTGTTGATATTATTTGTAGTATTATACACATTGTTTGTAACATTATGCACATTATTTGTAACATGTGGATAATATTGTAGACAATGTTGATAATATTGTAGACAATGTTGATAATATTAAGCTTGTTGTTAATGACATTAATATTTCAATTGGAGAAGACCTGTCAAAAACAAGCCGCTCGTCAACGTAGGATAACGTCGAAAAAGGACAAAGTTAATTAAAAACAGATAACACGATTCACTCGATTTTATCCCATCGTTTGACAAAGTCCGTTTACAAAGAGTGTCAGTTTTTTCTTCTGCGTTTTGTGTAATGTTTTGCTTTACGACTTAGAACTTTATCGACTTGGATTTTGTTTGTGCTAGCTCTCATTTCTCTAGAAGCAGATTTTAATGACGGTTTTGTCAAGGATGGAATAAAATAAAATAATCGGACAAGACGAGACGGCATTACAGAATTTGCGTTGTGACGAAGTTGCAGGGATGCTGAGCGCCTTTTGGCGGCGGGTTTTGTATAACAAATTTTCGTCGAATCTCGCTCCTTCAATAGATTTAGTATTTTCTCTTAGATTTAAGACCAAACTCGCATTAGCACATGATTGGACTCGGGGCACCTCTCCGCGCCTCCTCTTCGCAATTTATGTACAATTTTACAACCTACCGCACCGCCGACATATAATTTTTTATTAGTTTTTCCCCTTTAAGTACACGAATAGGACCTAGACATCGTTAATTTTTTACACTATACTAACGAAATCTAAACGTTCAATTTTCGTTTTCACCACACTAGGAATAATAAATTTTGCCGTATCGTTAGTATACCTTTTTATAGAAATATGCTTACAAAAATAGAATTTCGCGAGGCGCCGAGAGCGCGTCAAAGCCAACATGGCCGGCGAGTTTTGGATATTCCTTAAAAATTCTACTAATAGTTTAAAATTTCGTTAATTTGCCAGAAGGGAGCGAGATGTTTACACTTTTTTTTTAATCTCGTTTTTTTACAACTGATCGAGCCATCAGGCACCAACAATCCCAGTGCAATTGTAATTTCATTTTTTTTCCTAGAATCCTCCTCATTTTTAAAAAACTTTCTTTCCCTCCCTGAAGTACTCGACCGTTTCTTCCGAACATCATGTGTCTCGAAATTGTGTACAACTTATTTCGCCGTCATGTACAATATACTATAAATACAATTTTCGACGTGGCAATAAAACTATTCAATGACAATAAAAACTGAGGATAATAACGAGGAATGATAATGATAATGGCAATGATAGTGAATCGTAAATTCTTAGATAATCATACACATGATTAAACGAAGACGTAAATCTTTTGTTCGTATGCACAATAACCTCTTTTTTTCCTCTTTTCTCATTCACGTGCACTCTCACGCGCGCTTCTAAACCTCAAATTAATTTCATCATTTAGACTCATCATTACAATATTACAATATTAGATTACATTATAATAATACGCTAGCGTTTATTCAATAAATTTTACATACTTTGATACGCAGTATGATGGTTCCAAAAACGGTCACCGGCCAACCTAATTTTGTTCACACATCAATACACCTACGCTCAGTATTCGAAGTAATTTGTACTTGTAGCCATATATTATAAATATTTTTAATAGTTCGGCCCCACTTTTTGTTTCTTTTTGGCTCTCCACCTTCTCGATTCTCTTTTCTCTTATCACTCTCGCGCCGCTAACCGGTACAACTCGAGGCCTTACACATTTTTTTTTTTTTGATACGAATATTTAAATAGTACTTTACCACCTTTTTTTACTTGTAACCTTTCGACCTGTCGAAATCTCTACACGCCCGATAGCGTTGCGCCTCTTGTCTGCTTTTGTTGCGCTTAAATCTTAAATAGTATCGAGATATCATTGCCAAAAATATATAAAAACTCAGGATCGTTTTCGACTCGAAATAAGTGTGCGTGCGAAATGAAAAGCGCCGGCTTTTTTGACCGGCGCGTTTGCATTTCTGAATCGAGATAGAGGCGCGGTCACCGGGCGACCAGTTCACCCTCCCAAAATTTATACAATAAAATTTTCTTCACTTTTTTTTCACTCTCAGACAGCATGCACTCGATATCCTTCTCCTCGGTTTTTTTTCCACGAGGAAAAAGGACCTTTTTTCGAGTAGTGTCTCTTACTCTCCTTTTTTATCGGCCGAATAAGAGTCTCTCGTCATTCATTCAAGATTCTCGCTTTTTGATGCACTCACCACCCCCATAAAGTTTCCTCCCCCATATAATAGACCTTTTTACAATAATTTCTTTAGAACTCCCTAAACCGCGAGAAATAGTTAATTTTTATACACCTAAAGTTACTTGCACCCGTTTCGGACGGGGCCGCCGGTGACCATGCCGTCAATCGCGACGCGGATGCAACCTATCGATTTTTTTCATCTCTTTTTTTTATTTTCCTCTCACACACTTCTCTTCTCTCGTTCTCTCTCTTGCACTCTTGCCTTTCTCAATCGCGCGCGCTCGCTCGTTATCCCGATTTTTTCCATCTCACTCCATTATTTAATCCTGTCGCTTTCCTGCCGCTTTCAAATTTCGAAATGTAACCGTTATAACCCTTATTAAATGTACATTCACTATAGTTTATCCCTTTAGTTTTAAAGATACAACAACATACTATATGTATATGGCTCTACAGATGTTCGCTTGCACTGTAACTCAAAAATTGTGTCATGGTGTAAGAAAACGCCTCTCAGCATCAAAATGATCCACTTGTTTTAGCAACTCTTTCGAAATTCGGTTTTTCCAACTTTTGTCTGTCGATTGGAATTGAATATATTCATTTTTAATATTCATTTAATTGAATATATTCATTATTTTTCGATTCGTCGTCTTCGATTCGATGTTTTTGGATCGAGATTTCAAACTAAAGGGTTTTTTAAAAAATGGAGACATTTTTTACAAACTATTTATAAATTCGAGAATTCAACTTTGAATCAAGGAAGCTCTATTATAAACGTTGATTAAAGTTGATTCAGTTCCAAACTTTGAATCAGGTGTTTTCAATTCAAAACTTTAGATCAGGTGGATTCAATTTAAAACGTTGAATTCGAAACTTTAAATAAAATGGATTCAAATCGAAACTTTAAATAAAGTGGATTCAATTCGAAACTTTAAATAAAGTGGATTCAATTCGAAACTTTGAATCAGGTGATTTTCAATTCTAAACTTTGAACACAGAGGCTTCAATTTTAAACTTTGAAAAAAGAAGTTTTAATTTTAATCTTTGAATTAAATTGACTCAAATCTAAACTTCGAACGAAATTCATTCAATTTGAAACTTTTAGTCAGATGATTTTCAATTCGAAACTTTAAATCAAATGGTTTCAATTCTAAACTTTGAACAAAATGGTTTCAATTCTAAACTTTGAACAAAAAGGTTTCAATTCTAAACTTTGAATAAAATGATTTCCATTCTAAACTTTGAGCAAAATGGTTTCAATTCTAAACTTTGAACAGAAAGGTTTCAATTCTAAACCTTGAATAAAATCATTTCAATTCTAAACTTTGAACAAATGGTTTCAATTCTAAACTTTGAACAAAAAGGTTTCAATTCTAAACCTTGAATAAAATGATTTCAATTCTAAACTTTGAACAAAATGGTTTCAATTCTAAACTTTGAACAAAATGGTTTTAATTCTAATCTTTGAACAAAATTATTTCAATTCTAAACTTTGAAAGAAGTGGCTTCAATTCTAAACTTTGAACAAAATGGTTTCAACTGTAATCTTCGAACGAATTGATTTCAATTCTAATCTTTGAATCAGGTGAATTCAACTCTAAACTTGGAACTTTTAACAAAATCGTTTCAATAAAAAATCGTTTCTAAATTTTGAATCATGTCGATCCAATTCGAAACCCTAAAAAGTGTTTTCGATCCAAATACCCATATAACGTAGAATTCTATTGATATTCACAACCTTTACAAATAATTTTGATAGTACTAATTGATAAATTAGTACTAATTGTTTTGACAACAAAAATATCAAAATTAATTCGAATAAAAAATAAACTTCACTACAATTCGAGTTTAAATTCGAAACCGAAATTCGAATCCAAAACATCGAATAAACATTTTTACTGTCTGGTAATCCAAACCGAATCTTTCCAAAGTTTTATTGCAATCATGAACTGAATTTCAAAAGTGATTTTTTGAAAAAGTGGATCATTTTTCAGACGCAGAGAGGACGTGAGTACGGATTTAAAACTTAGGACATCCCCGGGATTCGAATAATAAAATTCAAATTACCCAGGATTTTCAGATACTCCTACCCGCGTTATGCTTCTTTCGGGATACCCGCTAGCAACATTCGCCTATAAATGGGAGTCGATCCCGTTTTCCTTTGGCATGCCTAATTAGGTTTGGTTAAGGACCGAATTTAAAAATCAGGATGTTAATTTTGTCTGGTCGAAAAATACTTATTTGGAACGTCTTCCAAAGGCTGAATTATTAAATCTCCCGATTGCGTTTCGTCTCAAAGAAACAGACTCAAGCCCTCAATCCCTTCCAATATCGAAAAGGGGTAAAACGTATTTTGATTCTTGTCCAGGATGAGTCTCTTTCTTGTAGTTGAGGAAACAGAGGATAATTTGCCAAAGGGCAGAAAACTGCTCTTTGTCAAATTGTCAAGTTGCAGGCGGGCAGCCCCGTTCTTTTACCAAAAATCCCTTGTTTCTTGGTAACAGTAGTTTACTGTATAGAAATATCGTGAAATTTTACATTACAATATGTTAATAAATATGGCATATGTATACGCATTGTTGTGGGAAATGAGAACCAGTCTTATCGTGCCTGCTGTCGCGCAGGACATATTCTGTAACGTAAAAATATATACATCATCTGTGTTGTATGTATAGTGCTGCTCTGTAACTCAAGATTTTATAATCTGTATGTATTCTGTACAAAAATGTTTAGCTACGAGGCAGATTTGCCCCGAATTTGGAGCCTCGGTGTGACATCGTCCGCTAGTTTCTCGCTTTTGAAAAAAGCTGAGTAGGTCCAGGAGGCTAAATTCGTGGTAGAAGCTGATGCCTGATAGAAGCTAGTATCTAGTAGAAGATGGTGTCTGGTAGGAGCTAGTATCTAGTAGAAGCTAATTCTTTGGAGAAGCTAATTCTTTGGAGAAGCCAATCTTTTGGAGAAGCTAATCTCTTGGAGAAGCTAATCTCTTGGAGAAGCTAATCTCTTGGAGAAGCTAGTCTCTTGAAGAAGCTTATCTCTTGGAGAAACTAATTCTTAGGACAAGCTAATTCTTTGTAGAAGCTAATTTTTTGTAGAAGCTATTTCTTTGTGGAAGCTAATTCATTTTAAAAGTTGGTAATGAATAGAAGTCGATACTTTTAGTAAAAACTGATACGTTTAGCAGAAGCTTTTAGCAGAAAGCTGTTAGCAAAAATTCATACTTTTAGTAGAAGCTAACACTTTTAGTAGAAGCTAACACTTTTAGTAGAAGCTAACACTTTAAGTAGAAGCTAAAACTTTTAGTAGAAGCTTTTAGCAGAAAGTTTTTAGCAGAAGTTAGTACTTTTGGTAGAAACTGATACTTTAGTAGAAGCTAATACCTTTAGTAGAAGCTTTTAGCAGAAAGCTTGTAACAAAAGTTAGTACTTTTAGTAGAAGCTTTTAGCAGAAAGCTTGTAGCGAAAGTTAGCACTTTTAGTAGAAGCTTTTAGCAGAAAGCTTGTAACAAAAGTTAGTACTTTTAGTAGAAGCTTTTAGCAGAAAGCTTGTAGGAAAGGTTAGTACTTTTAGTAGAAGCTTTTAGCAGAAAGCTTGTGGGAAAAGTTAGTACTTTTAGTAGAAGCTTTTAGCAGAAAGCTTGTAGCGAAAGTTAGCACTTTTAGTAAAAGCTTTTAGTAGAAGCTTTTAGCAGAAAGCTTGTAGCGAAAGTAAGTACTTTTAGTAAAAGCTTTTAGCAGAAAGCTTGTAACAAAAGTTAGTACTTTTAGTAGAAGCTTTTAGCAGAAAGCTTGTAGCGCAAGTTAGTACTTTTAGTAGAAGCTTTTAGCAAAAAGCTTGTAGCGCTAGTTAGTACTTTTAGTAGAAGCTTTTAGCAGAAAGCTTGTAGGAAAAGTTAGTACTTTTAGTAGAAGCTTTTAGCAGAAAGCTTGTAGCGAAAGTTAGCACTTTTAGTAAAAGCTTTTAGCAAAAAGCTTGTAACAAAAGTTAGTACTTTTAGTAGAAGCTTTTAGCAGAAAGCTTGTAGGAAAAGTTAGTACTTTTAGTAGAAGCTTTTAGCAGAAAGCTTGTAGGAAAAGTTAGTACTTTTAGTAGATGCTTTTAGCAGAAAGCTTGTAGCGAAAGTTAGCACTTTTAGTAAAATCTTTTAGCAGAAAGCTTGTAACAAAAGTTAGTACTTTTAGTAGAAGCTTTTAGCAGAAAGCTTGTAGCGAAAGTTACTACTTTTAGTAGAAGCTTTTAGCAGAAAGCTTGTAGGAAAAGTTATCACTTTTAGTAGAAGCTAACACTTTTAGAAGAAGCTAATACTTTTAGCAGAAGCTAACACTTTTAGTAAAAGATGATACTTAATAGAAACCAATACTTTTAGCAAAAGTTAATACCTGTAGTTAACAGTTTATAAAAACTAGTACTTAATTGAAGCTAATAATTTTCGTAGAAGCTAATACTTTCTGGAAATTATTACTGTATGGAAGTTAGTACTTAATAGAAGTTAGTACTTAATTGAAGTTAGTACTTAATTGAAGTTAGTACTTAATTGAAGTTTGTACTTAATAGAAGTTAGTACTTAATGGAAGTTAGTACATAATAGAAGCTAATGTCTAATTGAAGCTAAATACTTATTTGAAGATACTTAGCAAATAGAAGCTAAATATAATTTTCTTCTAGTGCTTCTAGATGTTTTTAACTACTTCTTCTTTTATCCATTTCTCTATAGTATTTTCAGAAGTTTTTAGTCCCTTCTTTCAGCACCTCTAGAATTTTTTTTTAGCTCCTTTTACTAATACCTCTAGAAAATTGTCAGCTCTTTCGTTTAGCACCTGTAGAAGTTTTTAGTTTTTTAGTATTCCCAAAAGTTTTTAGCTTCTTAGAACCAGTAGAAGGTTATAGCTTCTTTTAGCAATTCCATAAATGTACGATCCTTTTTAGTACTTTTAGAAGTTTAAGCTTCGTTTAGCATTTCTAGAAGTTTATAGCTTCTATTCTGCATTTCCAAAAGTTCACAACTTCTATTCTGCATTTCTTTAATTATCTTCTTTCTTTGAATTATCTTCTTTTAGTATTTCAACAAGTTTGTAGCTTCTCTTATTTCAGAGCTTCTTTTATTTCAAAGCTTCTTTTATTTCAGAGCTTCTTTTATTTCAGAGCTTCTTTTATTTCAGAGCTTCTTTTTGCATAAAAAGTTTCTTTCCATAAGTTTGCAGCTTCTTTCACTATCTTTGTGAAGTTCGCAACTTCTTCACTTCCAGAAGTTTTTAGCGCCTCTCAGCACCTCTAGAAGATTCTAGCCTCTTTTAGTACTCCTAAAAGCCTCTAGCTACCTGGGACTGCTACTGAGACGTCACCGCTTTGGCTCCCGGGGCAAAAAACGAAGCGGACCCGCGGGTAGGTCAATGTTTCATTACTCATTGTTCACTCATTTTTCAAACTGCACGGCAACTAGGTTTTTGTTGATCTCGTTTATCTATTATTCCTGATGCGTGTATGAAGATTCTTATTTTCTTTGTCGCGGCAAGGCGAGGAAACGCGCCTACGCGTGTGTCTGTTCTGCGTGTATGTGTGTTTCGTGTGACCAAACGTCTCCCCGTACCTTATCGTCGTCATATTATCATTAAGTATCATTAGTACTATTAATATTATATCGAAAATAACGGATAATACAACACGTAGGGAATCGAGGGCTGGGATCTGATAGGCTTTGGGAAATGTCAGGGAATCCGAAGGAATTGGTAAAAGATTATAAAGGTCGCTAGCTGCTACACTAGCCGGGGTTTTAGGGGGCATATCTGATCAACTAGTGATGCCGGAAATACGCCACATTCCGAACTGGAAATGCTCTCCTCTTTTTCTCCATTTCCTAATCCGGTCTACTTTCACTGACAATTGACAGCTCGTTTCAGCCTCAGTTTCAGCTTTTACGAAATTTCAGCATTTTCGGCTCTTTTCTGAAATTCCTCCGGGGCGGAATTCCGGCATCGCTTTGGATCTTGGAATGAGCGGCGGAGCTAAAGTTACATGGTCTCCCCACACATGTGCGTACAACGTGAACAAAGTTTTACAATCTGTCTACGATCGCTAGTAGTTAATATGTTATCCAGTATTTTCAATCGGGATTGAATTTATGGGTGATATTTTTTGTTGAAGGAATGGGAATGAGGGGTTCTGAGGACTCAACGGGGTATCAATTCTTTAAATCGCTTGCTTATTAGAATGAACTGGCTGATACAACTGGTAGAATACAAGTTTCCTTTTACATACGGCTATTACTTCGATATACGGTAGGTAGTAGTATGTAGTTGTCGACACACAATTCAATGGTTACTGGGCTTTACTGTTTACACTGTTTTATTGCTTGTTAAGTGTTAATAATTAATAAGTTTAATTGTAGTTTAGTTAGTAGCTCTTACGTAGCTGTCATCATCATCATCTTCATAGTTATGCGGTTAAATCTACGCTTGTATGGGTAGCACCTCTACGATCGCCATCATTTGTCGATCAGTCGAAACTTTTTCTTTCAATTTAACATTCAAATTGAGAGTGCTTTCAGATTTGTCTACTTATCCATCGAGATTCAACCGACTAATCGAGATTTTAATCTAGCTTCATCAAAATTCATCTAAAGATCGGAAATTTCAGTTCTGAGATTTCATCTTCTGATCTGTCGTTATAATCATTTTAGACTGATCAATTCGATTCTTTAGCAAACTATTGCAATTGTAGATTGATCAAAATTCATCCATAGATCTGTGAAAATTCGTTTCTAGATCGATAAAAATTCTTTAGAGTATTCTAAAAATTATCTCGAGATTCAAGGTGATCTCATTTGATCTGAAACTTTGGGTTCATCTGAAATGATCTCATAGTTCAGGATGATTTAAAATCACTTGAAACTAGATTGATCTGAAATAGTCTGAACTTAGATTGATCTGAAATAGTCTGAAGATTTAGATTAATGGAAATAATTTGTAGATCCAAGTCTATCGAAATTTATTTCTAGATCTATCTTCATACAGATCAATCTGAATCTAGCTTGATCCTGATTCATCTGAAGATTTCGAGTGATCCGAAATGATTCGAAGATTTGAGCTGATAAAAAACGATCTACAAAATGATGTATGTTAATCTAAAAAGATCTGATGATTCAGAGTTGTTTAAACGAATTTAAAGATTCAGATTGATTCATAATGATCTACAGATTCACAATGATCTGAAGATTCATAGTGATCTGAAAATTCAAAGTGATCTGTAGATTCACAAACATCTAAAGATTCATAGTGACCTGAAAATTCACAGTGAACCGCAGATTCACAAACATCTGAAGATTCACAATGATCCGAAGATTCACAATGATCTCTAAATTCACAAACATCTGAAGATTCACAATGATCTAAAGATCTAGACTGACGAAAACCATGAATATCGTGGATGAAATTGATCCAAATATCGTCCAATTGATCTTAAGTCTAAATTAACATAACCTAATCTGAAAATGCATTCTGATCTAAAATGATATGAAGTTTCAGATTGATGTAGACTAGATTACATTGATATAAAGATCTAGTTAAATCAAGATCGATTTTGTACACTTCGAGAGATCTACAAATGTGCGATCGATCGGGCAGGGTTTGTTTAACGGGGAGTGGGAGAGACCATAGTACACATATATATTATGTAAGTATACTTATCGCATAATAATTGCATTTAATCAATATACTGTGTTATCGGTTGTATTGCAGCGTTCCGAACTCCTTGCCTCAATTAAAACATCTCATTATGCTGGATTTTGTGGATAGGGTGTGTTTCTGTGTCTTGTGTCACATGGCACCTGTTCACGCACCTTCATAAAAATTTTCCATTTCCATTTTTGAATTTTTTACCCGTTACCACTTTGCTAGTGATCTTTACTGTCCTTATAGTAATCCTTACCAATTTCTTAATCATCTTTCCCACTATGATAGTAATCGTTACCTTTAGAATAGTAATCGTTACCATTCAAATAATAATCGTTACCTCTAGAATAGTAATCGATACCACTCTGATAGTAATCGATACCACTCTGATAGTAATCGATATAATTCTGATAGTAATCGTTACCATTCTGATAGTAATTGTTACCATTCTGATAGTAATTGTTACCATTCTGATAGTAATTGTTACCATTCTGATAGTAATTGTTACCATTCTGGTAGTAATCGTTAC
>WNHD01003630.1:0-20928 GCA_011057455.1 Ganaspis sp. Gsp50
AACTATATCCTCGTCTCTTAGATGCTATCTTTTTCTAAGTACGATAACACCAATACAAATTCCCCGGTTTAGGAAGGAGACGTGTGATATATGCTTTATACACAATAAACCAAAAATCAATGAGAATTCGTTAGTCTAAAGTGTCTGCAATATAAATCAGAATCGAATTATTTATATTTTTTGAAATAATAAAATTTAATAATAGTATATACGAAGCTGTTATTTTTATGGAATAGTTTTATTAAGGAAATCAGAGATGGAATCACGTTAAAAGCAAAAGGTTGATTCTAGATTAAGATACTTCTTTTTCCAAAAACTTTTCTCATATATGAAGTAAAGATAAATAATCAGGATTTATGCTTAAAGATTCTCTTTGTAAAGAAAGGGAGAGCAAAAAACATTTAATAGAACAACCAGATTCATACACATAGAATTTCTTGCTCATCTCTTTTTTTAACCTGATGATATTGGTTTGAATAAAAAGTTTCATATAGTCTTCTTTCTGTCTCTACTGAGAAATGTCTGTGTGCTGTATTGACTTTGTTTTTAATTTCTTTGACGGTTTTACTTTGACATGTTACAAGTGTATCTAATTTCTTTTTTCAATTTTTGACCAGTGCAGTGGTCTGATGATAGTGTCAAACCAAAACACCGAAACGTTGCACTACAAATGAATTAGTATTTCAGTTATTATTCCTATAATTGAATAAAATACTACAAGCAAATTAAAAAAAAAAGAATATTTTTTGAAACTCTGTAACTTTCCAAATTTTAAATCTTTTAATAATTTAATTTTTCAAAATTCAGGAAATTACAAAATTTCGATATTTTATTTTTTTCAACATTTGTGAGAATTTAAAGTATTAAAAATTTTTAAATTTTAGTTTTCAAATTTGTATTCCATTCTATCCAAATTCGGAAAATTCACAAATTATTTTTTTGAAGTTAGTAAAATTCACTTATCAAAGTCACAAAAAACGGAATTTAAAACAAAATCCCAAACTCTGGAGGTTTCTCAAATTTTTATATATTGAAAATTGTATTTATCTGAATTCGTGAAATCTACATCGAATAAATATTATTTGAAATCATTATTACTAGATCACCAAGTAACTCTGTCAAATCAAAATTAAGTCAGAAATAAAGTTACATAAAATTATATAATACGAAAAAATATTTCGTTAAACAAAAATTACTGTCAATGAATTTTCAGTTCAGAGAATAATATTTCAAATGAAATTCAGGTCCTATGAAAATTGGTAATTATAATGATTAAAAATGTTAATATTTTAGTAAAACTAATTCGGTTTTATATAAAATTATCTTTCTGAACAAAGTTTTCTGGTTTCTTTTTAGGCACATTTTCGTATCAGGGATAAAAATCTTAAAGAATAGTTATTTCCGTTTCGATCAATGTGTGAATATAAAAGATATCGGGGTCGGTTTTTTGCTGTACGAAATTTGAAGTTGAACAGTTTGATTAAAATCGATTTAGGTAAAAAGAATAAAGGGCATGTAGCATTGAAAAGATGTTGTGAGTAGGGTAGCTGAAAATTCGCTCTGCGATTTAGAAACCTAATGGTATATTTACCCCTAAGGGGTATACAATACTCACGAACAATCGATTTAATCGTCTGACCCAATCCTGTGAAAATTTCCACTGGAATATAAAGATTTTTTGCTTCATATCATATATGTTATAAATGTGATATCATTATATAGGAAATTTCCATAAATTTGCGTGGCCAAAAGTTCCTTTCATCGATTACCCTCTTCCGCATTAGTATAATTATAATTGTATATTTCTTCCTCGATTATCTGGGTCACGCGAATTTCATCTTTTATTTTTACTGTCGTCCTTGCTTTGTACTGTTTTTTTTTTGTAAACAAACTATATATGGATAATTATTACTGCATCCTATAAACAAACTTAATCTAACAAATTACAATTTTTTAAATTAGATTAAATTTTTTCTGCCTTGTGCAGTTAAAATTTAATGTATTATGCCACACTATTGTTTACATCATACAAAACTTTCCGCAAAGACATTACAAATGCATATTGATTGCCATTAAAGAAATCCAATCTGTCCGAATACTCATTATCTCTAGTACACTGAGCTTCATAAATGCCTTACCCTCTAGGGAATTTTCAAATTTCAAAGAGCGCACGATTTCTTTTGTTTCTTTTGGTTTATGACTTCAATAATCATAGGCATAGGCTTACAAGAACATAGAAAACGGTATGCTTTTTGAAAATAGAAACTCCCTAGAGGGTAAGACATTAATGAAGGACAGTGTACATAGTCTCAGAGAGACCGAATTTTTAACAAAATTTGTCCTATGGTATGGCACAAAGAATAGTAATACTGTGCGCAAAGATCTTAATGGAGCGGAAAAGTTAATGGACGACAGAACAGCAGAAAAATTTATAGACCCACTTATAATCTTGTGTAAAAACAATAAATCAGCATACAAAAATCTGGATTCAAGTCTCGGTATGCCCAATTGCGTCCTCAAATTTGCATAATCATGACTATAATAATCATATTGTATATGAAGTTGACGAACTGCATAACGAAGAAAACAATTTTGAACTCGTTCAAATCTTAGGATATTAACACTATAATATGGACACCATATTACAGATCCAAACTCCAAGACAGAACGCATAAAAGAAAAGTATAGAACTCTTAAAGTTAATAAATTTCTGAAACTAATAGTATTTCTTTTAATAAAATTAAGAGATTTAATAGCCTTTTTTACCGTAGCTGATATATGAGAATTAAAAGATAAGTTATCAGTCAATATTACTCCTAGATCACGAACCTCAGTAACACGCTCAAGAACAGTATCACAAATAGTATAATCACTCAAAATATTTACTTATCTTTTTGAAAATGTTATATACAAATACTTATCAATATTCAGCAATACTCCATTCCTACTACACCACTCATAAAAACTATTCAAGTCATGCTGAAGTAAAAGACAATCCGAATTGTTATAAATAGGACGAAATAACTTCAAATCATCAGCATACAGCAAAAATGTCAAAAATTGAAAGACATATTTTACATCATTAATAAATATTATAAATAATAGTGATCCAAGATTGGAACCCTGAGGCACACCTGAGGACGCAATAAATTTAGTTGAGCAAGAATCACCAACCTTAACTGACAAAGGCCTATTCACTAAATAACTCTCAAACCAATTAACAAGTTCTTGATTAAGACCCAATAATTTTAATTTTTTTAATAAAAAAGATTGATTCACACTGTCAAACGCTTTTGCAAAATCTGGATATACAGTGTCAACTTGAACACCCATACCCATAGCAGATATTAATTTCTCAGTAAAAATGAACAAATTAGTGTTGACTGGCCTGCCCATGACAAATCCATGCCGCTCATCAATGAATAAGTTTACAGAAGCATTATAAAGACTATCATAAATGATCGATTCAAAAATTTTAGAGAAAACATTAAGAATAGCAATTGGCCTGTAATTTCTTACATTATTACTATCATCTTTTTTATGCACAGGTATAATTATAGTTGTTTCCTTCCAAACATTCGGAAATTTAGATTGCAAAATTGACATGTTAAATAAAATGTAAAGAGGTCTAATCAATGACAAGGAACAAGACCTGACAAAGGAAGGAGGTACACCATCAGGGCCTAATCTAGTATTCAAATTAACTTTATTAATTTTATCCTTGATCTGATTCTCAGTTATATGTATTGTGCTCAAATCAACAGTTCCCAAACCAACGTCAATCAAGGTTAAGTCACATGATGAGGTATTAAAAACAGACTCAAAGTACTCCGCAAACAATTGAACAGTATCAAAGCTACCTCCAGCAGATCTATCGTCCAAAAACATTAAATTTGGGATACAAGTCCTATTACGCAGCTTTTTTATGAAAGTCCAAAAGTAATTTGGATCAGACAGTAACATGACCTCACCCCGACGAACATAATCATTGTGACATTTAATCGACAATGCCTTACACTGTTTACGCAAGGATACAAAATAATTGTAAGATATTGAACACATAGATTCCTTATAATCAGCATGAGAAATTCTTTTCTTATATACCAAGTGCCTCAGTTCATTACCAAACCACGGAGGAAAGCCAGAATGACCAAACTACTTTCAATGGAACAAATAAATTAAAAGAATTAAACAAATAAAAGTAAAAATTGTCAACAGCATCATCAATGTTCAAAGAGCATTAAAAGTTCTAGTCAATAGAAAGAAGATACGCATTTATTGCAGCAAAGTTAGCATGTTCAAAGTAAAACTGTTTTTTATTGGTAAGAAAAGAGGTCAGAAACCTTTAAAAGATCGAATTAGCTCGCCAGAATATCAGGATCCGTTTAAAATAAAATACAACGTTAATTAAAGTAACAAATTCCTTGGAGAAGTTATTTGGAATACACCTGGATAATGACCTGCTCCTGTCATCCTGGATTATCATTCTGTTGAGATAGACAAAAATTCCTTGGAGAAGTTGTCCGGAATATATCTGAACCTCCTCCACTCAGTCACCTCCTTATGTCATCCTGAATTATCATTCTGTTGAGTTATACAATAATTCCTTGGAGAAATTGTTCGAAATACACTTGGACATCGAGTAACCTTTTCATGTCAACCTGAATGATAATTCCGTTTATTTGGTTAAAAATGAACGTCCCCGACGAAGGTGTCCAGAAGACACCTCGACTACCTTCAAGGTTACTTTAATCTGCCCGCATAGCACCAAAACTCTCCTAAACATTGCCAACCTTGAGAGAAGTTTAGAAGAGTTTCGGTGCTGTGTGGATGTTGATTGACACTCTTCTGGTCTTCAAAGAGGGAAATACCCTCTCGGTGACTCTTCAAAGACTGCCTCGATCTTTCTGTCCGTCTGTCTATGACCTCCAATATATAAATAATAGTAATTGTATAAATAATAGTAATTGTATAAATAATAGGTTGATTCAGTTGAAGCGGTTATTATAATGCTGTCTGGTAATTTTTGATGTCCAATAATGAAGATTTGATGTTATTTTTAATGAAGATCTAGTAAACGATCTATCTAGTAGACATCTAGTAGTTCAACTGTCTAATAGTTCAACAGTCCAGGGACACCGACTTTTAGCTCAACAATCTTGAGGATTGTTGTTAAAGATATTTTTCAAGAAATGGTTGTCTTGGTTATTTGCTTTTTGAAATAGTTTTAAGGCTATTTTCCGTCAACATTTTTAATTCTAGGAATGTTAAGATATCTTTATAGACCTGCGTGCGTTTGTGACAAAAAAGGGTGAAGCTGTTATTATAATGCTCTCTGGTAATTTTTGCCGAATTTTTCATCACTTTCATCAAATTTACTTTCTAGTGTTTTTTATGGCGTGCAGGCTTGCGATAAGTTTGAAATGTCCACCTTGCAAACTTACCGCAATCTTGCCGCAAGTTTGCGTATTATCTGGGTCATAGTATCTTATTTAGAACTGCTAGAATTTTTCTCATATTGACCAGTAAAAATATCTTGAAACTGATAAATAATTCATTGACAGATTGTTACGAAGGAAAATTGGGGTGACACCTCGATGCACCGCAACAGAATGTACACATTGTTGGTCGATCAATACCTCCTACGTGGAAAGGTCAGCAGCACTTACTGCATTATGTACTTGCAAATAATAATCGTTTGTTACGTATCAAGTCCTTGATGACGTAGTGTCATATCGTGATTTCCATTCCTTCAATGTCTTTTTTCGATTTGAGTTTCAAAAACTACAATATAATACTCTGAATATATCATATACTGTACAATACTCTGAATTTTAAATTTCTCCTTGATTTTATCTCTTTACAGAAAAGTTGTGCAACTTCATAAGAAAATTGAAGAACTCTTCAATATTACTTCAGTATAAACTAGAAAATTACATTATTATTTTATATAACTTTTCTCTCACAGAATATTCAAAGCAAAATTACTGTTTTTAAAATTATTTTTAAAATTTTCGAAAGCAATTTAAATACAATGTTTTTAGCTTTCGTTTAGAAAAACGAGCAGTTCAAGGACTGACAAAATAAACGAAACAGATATAAAAAAGTGTATTTTTCCTTTTATTTCGACATCGCTTTTATAGATGCATACACATGTATCTGGTAGTCTTTAAAAGAAGTTCCAAAAATAACAAGAGTAGCAAAAATAGTTCAGCGATCAATTCGTTGATAAATAAAGTTTCATTCATAAGTGGAAAAAGTAAAAATAAGTAATCGAGTTCACACAAGTTCTCATTTGCATAAGACATGTAAACAGTCGTTTTTTTCATTCAAGAAAATATTTACAATTACTCGAAAAACTTTTTACATAAATAATTGGAAATTTGTATTGTGTTAATTGAAACAAACATATGATGTAAATAATTTGAATTTAAAGATAATATTTTAAAGTTATTGAAACTAAATTTAAATAAATTTTAAGTAAGATAAATATAGCATATTTAAATATAAGATAAGATAAATAATAATATGTTTAAATACAAAATAAGATAAATATAAAATATTCGGATATACAATGTTTAAATGTAAAATATGAAAGAATGTTTGAAATAAACAGTAGTTTCTCTAAAAAGAGACTTTTTTTATTAAAACATTATTTATTAAAAGTGCTAATAACCCTAGATGGAATTACATTAGAATGCTCGGTAATAAAACAAAAGATGCAGTTTTAAAAGAAATTAAATTCAAAAAAAGAAAATTCATATATATATTCATGTGTCGCGCGCATGGAAGAAAGGGACCTTAGAAGGAAAAAATTGTAGGTTATGTTTGATGGTAGTTTTAACGTAACTGCGAAGCTTCCTTTTCAATTTTCTGCAATCAAAAAAAGTTTTCCTTGACCAGTTTGTTTATACATTGTCAGAAAAAACTGTTTCTGATTGTAGATAATTAAAAAGAAAGATTTAATCACGTTAAAACTACCATCAAACATAATCTATAATTGTCTTCTTCTAAGGTCTCTTTCTTCAGAGCGCGTCACACTATTATATATTATTTATGTACACATATTTTTATTCATATTAATATATGAAAGTACTGAAGCTCACATAAAAAATAAAATATTTGGAATGTATCTTGTTAATAATTATCAATTATTCTCTTCAACTAAATAGAAAGAATCAAAACAACTTTTTATGAAATTGAAATATATTTTTAAAACTAAATCTGACATCTTACATATATGTACAGTGACATTTCTATTATCAGCGTGTATTTTTATTTTCAAGGTTTAGGAAATTTCTATTTCTGTTGTAATATCTGGCAAAATTATATACTTATTTGAATAGGAATTACATTCCAGTCTCTCCAGTTAGTACATATACAGTGCTTGAATCGCATTTCATCAATTTGAATGAGATTAGTGAGCGTACGTAGCATATGTCATTGATTCGTTGATAACGTCACAAACTAACACTTTTGTGACTGTAACATCTTCATAAAGTGCTTCAAAACCGATCTTAATGGCTCTTTTCAATGTAAATGAAAATTGAGACGAAAATTCATTAATGTTTTGGCTTTCCTGTTATTATATTATTCGTTTGTTTTCTTTAAAAATATTGAATTTGTGTATTATTTGCTTTTTATTTATAAGCATATAAAATTGATTCATCATTGATTTTTAACCAACATATAGACAAATAATCATACATAGAAAGATTTCATATGTGACACGCTCCGAAGAAAAAGACCGTAAAAGCAAAAGATTATTGGTTATGTTTGAAGACACTTTTATTTATTAAAGTTTCCTTTTTAATTGTTTAGAATAAAAAGGAGTTTTTTATTAACGCGAGTATATATACTAACAAGAAAAACTATTTTCGCCTGCAAATAATTACAAAGAAAGCTTTAATCAACTTAATAAACATAACCTATAATTGTTTGCTTCTAAGGTCCCTTTCTTCGGAGAGAGTCACATATGTTGACTCAATTACTTCCTCTTCGGTAAAAGAATGCGACATTCCTTTGCTGAAGCGTT
Source organism: Ganaspis sp. Gsp50 (assembly GCA_011057455.1). NCBI lineage: Eukaryota > Metazoa > Arthropoda > Insecta > Hymenoptera > Figitidae > Ganaspis > Ganaspis sp. Gsp50. The sequence goes on from WNHD01003630.1 coordinate 8,036, forward strand.
GTTTGTACAAAGCTCTTATTTGGATTATTACTATTATTATTATTATTATTATTATTATTTTTATTATTATTATTATTATTATTATTATTATTATTATTATTATTAAATTACCTATTTTAAACGTTACAATTAGTTATTTAATTTAAAAAATTAACTAATCAGTTATGATTACAAAAATAAATCCAATTGAAAGTCTTGAAAAAGAGTTTTAAATCATTCTAACAATAATTATTTGTAGAGAAGGATTGAAATGAATTTTATTGTTGCTTGTAAAAAGAATCAAGCAATTATGGTAAATAGAGTTATTGATCGTTGACGTAATGGATAATGAAAGTCTAGGTGATTATTACAGTTCTGATAATCTACCTGGTTGCTTTCTAATTATCTATGCGATTTTCTATTTACATTAAAGTGTGTGAAATATTTCCTGAAAATGATTGAGAAGTGTAATAAAAAAAGAAGAGATAAATATTTGGTCTGTAGATAAAAGCAGCTATGGGAGCTTTAACTTTCAATCCTCGTTTTCTTTCCTCCTTTTTGTTGAAGAAAACAAATAGTAGAAGCAAAGCTAGCAAAGCTTTAAAGAAAATTTCATTTTTAGAATAATTTTTTAAATCTTTTTTTAAAGCTTTTTTTAAAGCTTTTTTATAGTAATTTACCATTAATTACTTTGTATCTGTAGTTTTATAACATATTTTTGAAATTAAATTAAAAAAACATTCCTGTAAAAAACAAATAAACAAGTATTAAAAAGGAAACATAAAAGTAAATTAAAAAAAGTTTAGTTTATTTTGAAACAAATTTTATATCCGACTATGTATTCTTATCCTCAACGGAAAATTGGGGAAAAAAATATCATTCAGACCCACAGACGGTGTGATCCAATTGAGAATTGAAAAAAGTGTGACGCAGCAAAATGTCGATCACCTTTTTGCCGGGAAAACAAATCAAAAGATTTGCTAAAAATAAGATATCTCCCTTTTGATCTAGAGATTGGATTGTTTCTTGTTTTACCAAAAAAAGAAAAAGAAATATATTTAAAAAAAAATAAGACATGTTAAAATACTATACTGATGTTATGTTCTTTTTCAGAAAGATAATAATTCCACATTTCAGGTGCAAAAGTAGATGTTAATTATGCAATTAGAATACACAGACTTGGTAGATGAATTGAATTTGTAATGCGAATATATTCCATTAATATTTCGAACACCTAATGTTTGAATCAAGACATTGCTAATTAAAGTCTTTAAATTGTGCCTGCGAAATTTAAATTTCATATACTGCTAGAACATCTGCACCTAATTCGCTAACTGACATCTCATGCTATTGATTCTTTTACACTGCACTTCAATCTGGGTTACCGAGAATCCACAAACCAGTCAGAAATTGATTTCTCAACTTGAGCTTTGAACTTAATACTCACAATTCATCAAATTAACACAAACATAAAAAGTAGTTAACATTTTTCTATTTGCTCTAATTTTAACAACTCATTCGCATTTTTTATTTTCGTGATGGAGTTACTTTTCATAAAATACAGAAATGAAAAAAAAAATATTCAAAAAAGTCTACTATTTTTGTCAGTTTCGCATTTCTTCTTACTGTTATGTAATTTTATTGATTGTGAATTATGTGCGATTTCAAATTTTATATTTACACATTTTCATCTTTAATGTGAAAATGCACAGAATTTTGAGATTATTTTTATACTGTCGTCACTTTTAATTTAAACTTCGGGTATCCTAAACTTCCATACCTTTCGGATATGTACTGTTTATTTTTTGGTAATAGAATAATAAGATAAAAAATAAATAATAATTATAAATAAATAATCAATGAATAATTAAAATTTAATAATCTACGGAAAGTTTTAAAATGCGCTGAAATTCCGTTAAAGAGGGCAAATTAATTAAATTTTGAACTTACCGCCTCCATTTTGCTGGCACAAATATGGAAACCTCCATATATTCCCAAGGCCCACACTGTAGCCAATAATACTGAGAAAGAACTGCATTTTGCCACTCCATTCTGCCCGATTTGCCTCTTCAGTTTCCTGATTTCTAGCATTCTGATTTGCTGGCACAACAATGGTGACATTGTGTCCAGTTTGAAGTCTTCCCTCATTCAGGGGTGCCAATTCATGGCCATGCTTTGAATTTTCCGGATTCACCCCCATGCTAAAATTTCTTCAAATTTCTTTTTCAACGCCTCCAAGCAACAATCGCTTTTTTTTTCTTCCTCACTTTGACTCTTTCTAATTTCTCACTCCGTAGGGGAATTTCAAAAGAATTATTTTTACTCCTCACCGTTATACAGTCTTAAAAAAAGAACTTGCCTTTTAAACTCATTTCACTAAAAAGACTTCACTTTTTCACTTCTCGTCTTTCTTCTCTATTATCAATTTTTTTCTATTTTTTTCTTTTAGTATTTTTCGTATTAATTTTTCGTAGGTATTAATTTTAACTCTTCTAATTTATTTTAATCTTTTCTTACTCTTCTTTTTGTTCTTTTATGAAATTTATATTTTTCTTTTAATCCTTTTTTAAATCTTTCTTTTTAACTCTTGCATTTAATTCTTCTTTTCAATTTTTCTTCTTTATCTCTATCTTTAACTCTCCTCTTTAATTTTTCGTTACTTTTTCCTTTTAAACTTTTTCTTTACTTTTCAGATGCTTATGTTTTCGTTAATTACGTGGTTCTGAAGCATCAAAATGTAAAGTTTGACAAATAATGTTTGAGAGAGAGAAAATTTGTCAAGATCTTATTGGAGATATTTTTGGAAAGTGATTGAAGATTGTGGATGGAAAATCTTGCAAGTGAGGAGATATTGATAGTACAGTTTTTCACTGTTGATGTTTACTTGAAACACGTGACACCAAGAAGCAGTTAATTTGTTTTTTGCTAATGATTTATGACATTGCGCAGGTTTCGAGTGTTGATTCGCCTCGAGATTCAAACATTACATCAAATAATCTTTGAATCGAAACCTTCAGCTTGGCACAGATTCGCCTCCTTCCATAAATAATTCCCCACTGTTTTAATTCTTTTCTTTTTAAAAATTTGTATTATTTCTCTCAACTTTTTATTTTCTAAACTCTTTCGCGTCTTTTCTTTCTCTACTCTCTTTCTTATTCTTCCTTTTGCTTCTTTTTTTTCCTCTTTTATTTCTTCTTTTGTTTCTCCTCTTATTTCCTCTTTTGCTTCTTGACTCCTTAGCCTAGCTCATCAATTATCCCTGTTTCTCAATTTATTGCGAAAATTGTCGAGCAGTGAAAAAATGTAAATTGTGTGTGTGCGGTTAAAATGAGCTCTTTTCTGGATTTAGTCTTGGGTGCTGATAAAGTGGAGTTATTTAATAAATAAAGAATACGGCGAAAAGTCGATAATGCGTGATTTTGGAGTAGCCGGCAAGGCGTGGATTACTTGAATTTGATGCTTTTGAGGTTGTGAAGACTGGCGTTATAGTCGGTGTGAATGATAGCTGGAGTCAACTTTGAACCCATGTATGTTGGTATTTTGAGCAGTTGACTTAGGTCAGAATCCGCCCCAAGTCGGAATGTGGGTTAAAAAAAATTTCGACGTCGCGCAGTGCTCTGCTCGTTGGCCGATAACGGACTAAAGGGACCAAACCGTTGCGAATGGTACCAGGGTAGACGAGACCTCGACTCAGGGCCGGCATCAATTCAGAAACGAGGGTGAAATCCCGATAGGGGATGCTATTTTCACTCAACTTTCATTTCCAACTCGCAACTTGCAGTCTCATTTTTCAAATTTTCTTAAGTAAAGATAAGTTTTAGGCAAAATTGTAGCGAGTAAGGGTCATTTTTTCTTGGGCAAAGATATTTGTCTGAGAAACTAGTGGTGCCGACCAATCAGATTGAATTTTGAAAGTTCTGTCGGTTAAGTCAACCTTATGGATATACATATATCGAAATCAACCCTTAAGTATGTATAATATGTGTAATCGTGATCTCTTTGGTCGTTTATTTTCTGACCGTGACGTTGAAATCATGCTACTGTACCAGGTGTAATTACCTACTTGAAATATAGTCTATGTCTATATTTATAGCTTAACTACGTTTATAAATCTTCCATTGTTATATACTCATACGAAGACTTATAGTTGAACAAATGCAATTATATGGTACAAATCGTTTTTCATAAAGCGATTTAGAGATACATACATATATGCGCATATAAATATACATAAATACTATATATATTCATGCACAGAAAAAACTAAGTGTAGTATACGAGTCAGTTCATTTTCCAGCAGCGTAGTTAAAGTGTTTGTTCAATTGTTTTATATACAATCTGTACTCTAACTTTAGGGTTAAAATAGCACCACAGGTGTACATCGCGCGTCAGAGAATTGTGTCAAAATGACACTTGGTTTTTACTGTGTGCATGCACGTACATAGACACACACTATACAATAAATTGCAAATATTATTCAAAAATACAACTTCAATTTCATTATAAAAAATAAAATAGCCTTTTTGAAAAATATTCATCATATTTATGAGAGCCCCCCTCATTTAGGCCTCCCGCGGGGGCTGGCGTACTTACGCCACTGACGTAAAATAATAATTTCACAAAAAAATAACTTTTACGTAACAACTTTGTAACTACAACAATTGCAGGACAGTGTTATTGTCTTGTTACGAAATAATTACGTTATGGTTACGTAACTGTTATGTAACGCTATTACATAAATAGAAGTAAATACACGAAGTTACAAATTTCTACGTAAAGTTCCGAATAAACGAAAAGACAAATAAACGTTTATTCACAATTATACGAAGGGGCCATACTTAAATTACGTAATGCTTTTTTTAGAAATCTTAAACCCACCTCCCCCATGTAACAAAATATCTAATACATTAACGCCATTTTTCTACTGAATGTAACAAACAGTCTGACCCCCCCCCCCATTAAGCGTTACGTAATTTAAGTATGGCCTCGTAGTATACATACATGAAGAAAGAGACTGCAGAAAAATCAAATTTTGTAGGTTATGTTTTGACGATACCCTTAACTTGTTTAAATATTTCTGTTCAATTATCTGCAATAACTGACTTTCTTAACAGTACACAAACAAACAAACTATAATAATTAATAATATTATAATATTATAATCAAATAAACTAATTATTAGTTTATAGTTTATAATATAGTTTATAATATAATATAGTTTATAATATAGTATAATATAATATAGTTTATAATAACTAATTTATTAGTTATTTTTTTTTAGTTATATTTGATTAATTGAATTAGTGACTGACTTTTTACTATTGAATTAGTTATATTTAACTAATTGAGATTCAGAGAGTAAGCATCGATAATATAAAATTTCAATAAAAGGAAAATTGGACAGTGGAAAAGTAACGACGACGGCCGCTTGAGGCACTGATTGTAAAAAATTAAAAAAGAGCTTTCATTTCTTTAAAACCATTATCAAACATAACCTACAATGTATTTCTCCTTAGGTCCATTTCTTAAGAGCGAATAGCGAAATTTGAACAGAAATCACTCGCATATTTTTCTGCTTTTGTCATAGAATATAAAAAACACAGGAATCGAAACACATGACGGCGCCACCTGCTGTCATGTTTCTGAATAAATATCGAACAAACACATTGTCTATATATAAAATTTATTAATAACTATTATTTATTTATATTTTATTTATTTATATATATTTTATTTATTTACAATTACAATTTTCTACTATTTACTCATTTACCAATAATTTTGTAGAGGAAAACGTAAATTGATTTCGAGTTACAGAGAAATCATTATTGTGATGAAGTTCAATGAATGACCGCCGAGCGCTGCTAGTGAATTGGAAAGACGTAACTGCACCCTCTGAGGGGTGAATTCAGAGCTTCTGTTCTGAAAATTCGGTAGACCTTGAGACACCCACGTTGTGTTGGGGAAATCCTCGTGGATCAATGACAACATTTCGAGGGGCGTAGTTCGTGACGTTTCACATTGTTGACTGTATATAGTATCCCTACAGAATCTCAACTATGTACTTGCATGCTACGTAGTTTACCCGTTCCACACTCCTTATCCCATTTCCGGTAGATGACGCGCAGTAGCAGCTGTCGTCCTTTTTATCCCTATTATTTCACTTTCATTTTCTCTGTACCTATCATATTTATATTGAAATTGACAAAACTCACATTTGTCGTCATTCTTTTTTCTTTTGATAACTTTGAAATTACACGAAATTTTGTTATTTCGAATATTGTTTGTAAAATGAAAACAGTTGAATGTCTTTACAAAAAATATCCCAAAATAGTAAAATTGATATAGATTGAACAAATGATTAAGAAAATAATTATAAGTAAATAATGTAAATTAATAAATATTAAATTTTATGAAGACAGTAAGAAAGCCGATATTGATGATCTGTTTGATTGAAACGAAAATTATAATGAACGTGAAAAAAATGACCAAGCTGGAGAATTGAACACTGAACGCGGAACTGCGGAGTTGGAACGTCTGACCACGCTCCCAAAGGCAAACGATAAGCAACTTCTTCAAAAATCGACAAATTACCCCATTCTTAATCAAAAAATGCTTTTTCTCATTTCATCTTATTAAAAATATTGATCGATTTAAAATAATTTCAATTTTCACGGTTACTTCTTCGACAGAAATTGCCAAAATTAACATTCTTTATCATTCTTATTTAAAGATGAAATTGTTGAAAATTTAATGCAATTTGGCATGTTTAAAAGACTCGTACAATTAATCTCTTTTTTATGCATCATATTATTTACGGTATAGGTTAATAGCTTTTACCGCTAATGAAGTCGACTTGCTATTATGATAATGACTATTTTTTTCTGAAAAAAGTGCTTGTACGAGAAAAACAGTTTTAAATAACCAAGTTGAAATTGAACCTGTAAAAACTGTTAGGCAAGAAAGTACCTATAAAGAAGGGTATAAGTGGATTCCTATGTTGCGTGAGACGCCTGTTTATAGACTGCCGGATTTACCTCATTGTTGGCAGTAAAGCAACTACGATATTTCTCGAATGCTTTTCCAGTCTCTTGAGAATTTTTAATGTAATTTTTATTTACCCGATTCTTGCAAATTTAAAACGTACATTATTGCAATTATTTTACATTATTTGCAACTTTCCGTTTTTGATAATTGTCCACAAAGTTATTTTCCCATAGAAGAGTTGACTTTCAATATAAATTAATAAAATAATTATTCTATGTTAAGTACAGAGGCCCCAATAGGTGAATATAACTGAAATTATTTTGGTCGGACCCTGCGTAGCTCAGTGTTACAGAGTACTTAACTGTCAATTGAAAGGTCCTGGGTTCGCTTCCAACGTAGTTGATGTTTAGGATTTGTTCACACTCTTCACTTTTCTATTTACTAAAATAATATTTTCTATAATTTTCTTGTAGATTCTTCAAGAATCTTGTAAATTCTTGAAAAATAAAATGTAGACAACAGGTATTCGAGTATATTGTGGTTATTTGTAATTTTATTCAATTATTTGGTGGACCTTCTTTTGATTCCTGGTTATGAGTATTATTGCGAGGTTGAATAGATATTCCAGCTTATCACCTTCTAATTTATTAAGTGCTCTATAATCTCTGCCGAGTCGTTTAATTTGACGTTTGTAGCAAAATTACGTGGGTGAGCACTGATCCATTCTTGGTACGTCCTACGCTGGATGACCCTTAGGGAAAATAGGTCGAGGGCAAACCATCAACAAATCAACATTGAGTGTATTTTCACTGAACTTCCGGGTCCCCGGAGTGAGTAAAAGTGTCACGTGTAGTCGAAGATTTTAATGAGAGAGACGCGACACTAATTTTCTCTATCACTCTCATCACCTTAAATTTCAGCTGTGCCACAATTTTTGAAATTTAAGCAAATATAATTCTGGTGAAAATTTCTATAAATACTAATAATAATGGGATCATTTTTTGTCGTTTTAATTACAGTCATTTATTAAGGTTATGAAATTCTAAAGTCGTAAGGTATTGCAATTTTTTTTTATTTTCCGGTTTCTTTAATAAAAGATGGTTATCGTTAGTTTTAGAGAATAGGGATGATGAGAATTAAGGCAAAGATAATTCAAGGAAAGAAGGTAATACACGTGTCAGGTTGCATAAAATCATTAGAATGCGCTTATTATGGACAAGAATTGTCATAAGAGCAGCTTGCAATCTGTTCCCTCTAATTCTTGCACTCATCTCACGTCACATCCTCATTCATGATCTTACTAATGATCATATTTGCTTCACAATCAAAAATAACTATCATCATGCTCGTGAATAATATACAGGATCTCATTGTATGATTTAACATAAAAAATTACACGCATCCATAACAAAAGATTAATAAACCAAATATGTTTACAAAACAAAATTTTAGATTTACAAAAGAAAATTTTAGATTTACAAAAAAAGAGGAATACAAAATTAAAACAATTTAGGTACTGCATTTTTGTAACAACTATCTGACGAGTAATTTAATTAAACTAATAATTAAGTGAAAATGGTCGAAACATTTTAACTTTAAAATAATAATAATTAAAACGATCTCATAGAGAAATTTTGCAGAAAAGAATATCATAGACAAAGTTGATGCAAAAGCAAGAAAACGTTAAACCTTGGTCCAAAAGAACGGGAATCGATGAGAAATTCAGTTTGTACCTGGATTTAGAATTTTAGAGGGATTAAGAAATAATTATAATATATAATATAAATAATTAAGAAAATAATAAAAAATAAATACTTTTAATCACAGCTTAAATCAAATTGATTAAATAAAGAATGAATGCATTAGTAACACTTCAATCTGGTTCTAACAATAACTTTCTGTAGTGTAGAACTCTTGCACTAAAAGAAATATTACACATTGAGGAATCATCTCAATGGATTATTCCCAAAATCCGTATATGGCAAGATATTCATGGTCAATGTAGAAGACTGAAATATCATCAACCTCAACTTTCCTATAGAATACTCGTTGAACAGCCAAAGGTTCTTTGAATAGCTGATTGTGATCTCCTCTTGAATCGTCCCGTTTTTTTCTATTTTTTTCTGCAAGGTATGAGGAAATACGTTAAGCATCATAAGGATTCGGACTTTCCAGAGAAAGCGCGTATCCAAATCTTCCTGCGGAACCACCATTCAAAGCCTTTAGACTTAGCAAGAAGACATTCCACCTGTATATAATAAGGATTCTCTTCCAATACAACATCCAAAGCTTTGCAGAAGACAGCACATTTTTTATGGTCACAGATTTCTCCTTGAATTTTACTGATCAAAAAGCAGCGACATCTATTTCGCTTGTAATTATATGAACACTCTCCGCACTTATAATGTGCAGATTCAATTGTCTTTAATAATACCACCTTCGTACCTCTTGAAGCATCCGGGTTATAGCCCAGAGTTAATGTTGCCCTAGCAATCCTCACCAATGGTTCAACTACATCCTGTTCCACCGTTGTAAAAACACTCACAACAAAAGGATATTGCTGGAATATCCCTAAGATATCCTAAGAAAATTTTAGATATCCTAGAAACGTCCCAGGCATGTCCCAGGATAACCATAGAACATCCCAGTAATATCCATATCGCCTTGCTTTATTGGTATATCCCCGAGTTGTCTAATTACGTCCCATAAATACCTCTGGGATATCCCTGAGACGTTCATGGGATATCAATGAGATGTTTGCGAGACGTTTTAGTGAAAGTGAAACAAAAAATTCCTTGTAGAGATTTGATCCCGAGCTTCTGTTTTACAGTCAGATGCTCTAACCATTACACTATGTAATTACTTATAGTAAAATTTATTTAAAACATACCAAAATCATGTCTATAACTTATTTATAATAAAATTATTTTAAAACTTAAAAGAAACATTATTATAGAAATTTCAATTTTTAATAATTGAGGACATCAAAAATTCCTTCTTAATTGTTTTTTATTACTAAAAATTTTGTTTCTAATAGTAAGATTTATATAACAATACATTTCATAGGCATAAGTCCATTTTTATAAATATCTAATGGATATTTCAGGGAGGTATAAGAACGTTTCAATATCCCATGAATATCCCACGGATATCCTATGGACGTCCCAGAGATATACAGTGCAGACCCAAAGAAATTCCACAGATATCCAAACCGCCGTTCTTAGGGATATCCCGTACATCTCCATAGGACCTCCTATCGATATAGACATTTTCATAATATTTAGGGATATGGTATTCTGTAAGGGAAGATAGTTAAAATTTTGTCCGGTCCGGAAGAATTATAAAGTCTAAAGAATCCAGTGGCCCACCTGATTCCGACTGCATTCACGATCCAGTTAGTAAGATCTCTCCGACAACCGTAATTATCCCTAGGAAGTACAGAGAACAGTGCTGCTAAGAATTGTCTCACAAACGGTATCTGCCAGCGCTGTGCAGGTTCTTGCGAGCGTTCCACCAATAGATTTGTTAGCAAGCGAAAGGCAGGATGTCTTCATGCTCGAAAGAGCAAGAAGGATCCTCCTTACAGGTGAGAATGATGAAAACCGTCAGCGTGTGAAAGCCCCGTAGCTTGAGAGAAAGCACGGCGAACGTGGATACTATCTGACACAAGTGATGTCAGATCATGACAACTTCAATGAGTACCTGAAATGGTTTAAGAAGAGGCCTGAACAGGAACCCACGTAGGATCCCACATGAGAGTTTTTAACTGGGATCTAAGTTGCCGAGGGACAGACGTATGCGTCGGTCTTCAGCAAACTTCGCAAAAGCGTTGACCCAGAAGTTTAAAACACCATGCTGTTGGGTGCTAGACCCACACAGAAGGGTAAACTTCTATTAAAACTGGGAGAAAATTCCAATAGGGGGGCGTTTGTAGCCAAGGTTGTTGAGACAGTTGGCACAATGGCAACTGTACGAGTCCTGGATGAACAGAGAGTATCTCTAGAAATCCGCGACCTAGACAGCTTAACAGAACAGAAGGATGTTGTCTCTGCTTTCGGCAGAGCTGTGGAAAATGTATGCAAGGAAAGGAAGGTGAATCTCCTCTCAGAAAACAAGAGAGGGATCAAGCAGGCTGTGGTTAGCACAACGGAGAAAGAATCAGCAGTTTTGGAGCGGCTCGGGCACGTCCGAGTTTGCTTTTTGAGCTAATGTGTTAAGCGAAGAGTGAACGACATAAGATGTTACAAATGTCTTGGTTACGGTCATCGAAGCAGGCAGTGCAAGGGAGTGGACAGATCCGAAGCATGGTTTAAGTGTGGAGAATCTGACATACCCTTGTAAGTTGCAAAAAGAATTTCTGCTGCTATTTATGCAGGGAGATACTGGAAGCAGCCTGCGACCATCTCGCAGGCTCAGGAAATTGCGGCGTCTTTAGGAAAGCCCTGTAAGACGCCAAGCACTAGGAGGTGCTCAAACGCTGATAAAGCTGGCGAGTGCCAATCGTGAATGTTCTTTTTTGTTTTATTTATTTATTTATTATTGTGTTTTTATTTCGTCTGTATATTCATTTATTCATTTATATATTTATCACTATGCTTTCTTTCGTCTTTTTACAATTTTATCTTTTTACTAAGCTTATGTTTTCATTTAATATTTAAATTTAATTTCAATTTGTTTGTTTTGTTTGGCCGTTTTTTAAACATTCACGCAGGAATACCGCAGGTTTCGGAGAAAGCCGCTTTGAGGGCAGAGTTGGAGTGCCATCCTCAAAGGCAAAAGTCTTTCGACGGTTCCGAGGGTGGATAAGGACTCCGAAATAAGGGTTAATGGGTTTTTAGTGGGCCGGACCAGTGATAGTTCGACGGTTTATTATTTTTGTTTATATTTTTGTTTTACCAACCTCACATACCCTCGGATTCGGCCCCGCGGGATTTGTATGCAGATTTTCTCAAATATTTCTTAAAAAAAACATTGATTATTCCATTGATCGCTTTTTGTGCCCTGTTTGGTAAAAGATAAATCGTTCGACTAGATTGTTATTAAATACTCCACATAGAAGTAATCCCTGACTTATGAAAAATGAATTAAATTGACAAATTAATTATTTATATTTATTTATTTATTTAAAATAGAAAGTGATCCCTACGGTCAAATAAGACCTATACATATAGAGTACATAAGAAAGTGTAGATATAAATCTCAAAAACTAAAGGAAAAAAAATAAACAAGTGGAAAATTATGTTCATTTCATAAACATTTTGCTTCCTCATAGAGAAATTTTTTGTACAAAAAGGAACCTTGAACAGTGTTTAAGAAGAAACTACCATTATAATATCAGAATTTTAAAACTTATAATAATATAAATTGAATGTTATATGTCAAAACTTGTTCATAAGCAAGGATGTTTCTATCAATTTCTGTTAAAATTAAAAATTAAAAAAAATAGAAATATTTTTCTTCTAGCAGCTCCCATAAAAAATGATAATTTTATAAGTAATGGTGAGAAATGAAAATTTAAATTACAAAAATAATCAAATAATGCCATTTTTGTCAAAAAATAATAGAAAATTGTCATTTACTTCATCAATTTTTGGTCAAATATGTACTGTGACGTGGTAAATTTTACCACGCACAAGTTTTCGATTATTAGTCGAATATTTAAATAAATAGTAAAATTTACATTTAAATAAACACCAGAATAGAAGTCACACTTAAAGATGCTGTGGATGGGATCCCATAGAGGATCCCATATTCCACTCCCATAGAACAGTCCCATGGGATTCATCGTAAGATCCTAGGTGGGGTCTTATATGTTATCCCATGGGATCCCTTGTAGGATACCATATAAGATCCCATGTAAGATTACGCAAAAATCCCATACGAAATCCTATAATCTTTCGCTTGCTTAAATTTATCCCATCTGTGAA
>WNHD01003631.1:0-12409 GCA_011057455.1 Ganaspis sp. Gsp50
GAAATCGAATTGATTTGAAGGAAAATGATCGACTTGATGATGCTTTAACAAATCAGGAATCAAATTAGGATCTGAAAAATGAGTATAAAACTTTAAAAAATTATGGAGATTTAAAAAAAGATTTCGAAAAGTTTTGTACTATAGGAAAAAATAAAAAGAAACATTCTCAGCAAAGTCGAAGTACGATTCATTCTCCTCTTCTAATTGAAAATGACGAAACTTGTGTATTGGAAAAGTGCGTCGTTCCAGAGTTACATATTTTACAAGGAATTGTTGACCACATTTTCTGGAATGGTTTAGTTCCTCTTTTGGGCCGGGAAACGGCATTAATCTGGCCAAGAAAATTAAACGTTATCCCTAAGAATTACCATGGTGAAATTTTCGAAGGTAAAGCGTGCAGGACATTGGTAAGAGAGGCAGACAAACTGTTAGATCCAAAAATTTCTGGTACTGTAGAAAACTTGAGATTAATGCCTTTTGTTGCTACGCTGAAAGCCCTAAACAAAGTTGTTGATTGCTGCTTTACAACAAATACAGTTGATTCTGAGTTAGATAATCATCTTTCTGAGTTTTGAAAAGCGTTTGCAAGTCTTGAGGAAGTGTCTGAAACGTTAAAAATACATGTTTCGCTAAAACACATTAAAGATTGTGTTAAATTTTTCAATAACAGCGGTTTAGGACTATGGTCTGAACAAGCTGGAGAGTCTATTCACAGAGAGTTTCTAAAATTCTGGAATCGATATAAAGTGAAAAACTTGGAAGAGCCTTCGTATGGATCCAGGTTTAAAAAAGCGACTGTTGCGTTCTCATCCTATCATATTTAAGAAAAAAATGAACTATGTTCTTATTTAGTTATTTATTAATTTCGTGTTTTAATAATAAAACTTAAAAATACAAAAAAATTAAGATAAATAAAATAAAAAAACCCAAAAAAATATAAAAACAAAAAATACAAAAAAAATACGGGATCGTTATACCACTACGTCCAAGTTCTTGATCCTGGGGAAAGCTGAATGTGGTACTATGCATTTACAACCAAACACACACACACACACACACACATACCATGTAGTATTAAATACGTATTTTGTACTGGATAATTAACCTTAATATGAGCATAAATCGTTGAAAATCTATTTTCACGATAATTCGCGAAGATAAGCAGCTACGATTGCCGGCTTTGCATTTTTTTCACCTTGAAACATGTACAAATGAAGACCCGAAAGCCGATGTTTGCTACATTTTCAATGAACCTATTCGCACTTTAAGACAACCGTGGCCAGCTTAACATAACTTTAATCTGAAAAATAGTATTTACAATCAAATAAAAATTGAAGTATACAAATAAAAAATATATTTCATAAAATTTTCATAAATAAAATAAAGCAATTTTAATCAAAAATTAGATTTAGTCAAAATTTTTTGCTAAATTAATATTAAAGAACGAAATCATTTTTTTATAATTTACTTTTCATACCACTTTTTAGAAATCTTTAAAAATAATTCTATTCTAATCTACCAAGGCTTATTTTTTACAGAAAATAATTCTCTACAACAAATTCACCGTTTCTTAATTATTATTAATTGTTAATTGTAATGCTCATATATAATCGGTTAATTTTCTTGTTTATGAATCACCCATAACACTTATATAAAGAGTAAACTATAGTTAATGAAGGGAAGATTAGTTTTAAAATCCACAAAGTGAAGTTATAGAGACTTATTTTCAATCATCAATCATCCCGAATCCAACATCGATAAACATCATTATCAATCACACATCATCAATTTTCATGATCCATGATCCATCATCAATCATCAATCATTCAGTATCATTAATTGATCAATCATCATGATCACCATCAATCATTTTAACTCAACATCATCATCACCATTATCCTTCATCACTTATCAATCATGGTCATACTCAATTATTCATTATCATCATCCATTATCTATCATGATCATGTTCAATTATCATTGAACATCATTATCCCATAATCCATCATCCATAATTTATCATCAATCATCCATTATCATGAACAATTATGATGATCCACGATCCGTCATTGAACATCCACCATGATCATAATCAATCAGTATCATTTAATATGAAAACCATCATCACTATCATGCATCATCAATCATTCATTATCAATCATCCATTATCATGAACCATTATGATGATCCACTATCTGTCATTGAACATCCACCATGATCATAATCAATCATTAACATTCAACATCATCATCAACACCATCTATTATCCATCATCTATTGTCTATTATTTATTATCATGAGCCATGATCCATCATTCATCATCATCCAGAATCCCTTATCCATCAAGGTCATTATCAATCATCCATTATCATGATTCATCATCCATCATCAATCGCCAACCATTTAGCATCCATAATTGATCATCCATCATGATCATAATCAATGACTATCATTCAACATCATCATCACCATCATCCTTCATCCAATATGAATTATGATCACATCCAATTATTCAATATCATCATCCAACATCCATTATCTATCATGCTTATAATCAATTATTTTCATTCAACATCTTTATCACTATCATCCTTCATCCACTATCATGATCCACTATGATGATCCATGATCCATCATTGAACATCCATCATGATCATAATCAATAACCCATCATCCATTATCATTGCCCATGATCCATCATGAATCATGAATCAGCCAGCATCCATCATTGATCATCTATCATGATCATAATGACTCATCACCATCACCCATCATCCATTATCTTTTATCCATCATGATCAAAATAAGTCATTATTTTTCAACATCATCATGACTATAATCATGCATCATTTATTATCCATTATCGATTATCCATCATCCATTGTCCATCTTGATCCTAATCAATTATTATCATAATTATCTGTCTTCTGTAATGATCACAATCAATCACCCATCGTCCATTATCATGATCTATAGTCTATCTTGAATCATTAATTGTCCAGCATCCATCATCCAGAATCCGCCAACCATCATCGATCATTCATTATCAATCATGATTATAATGAATTATTGTCGTTCGACGTCATCATTTATCATCCATTATGCATAATGTTTATAATCAGTCATCCATTATTATCATCCATCATCCGTTAACCATCATTCAAAATCCATAATGATTATTTAACATCATCATTATCATCATCATCCATCATCCAGTATACATTATTCATCATGTTTATAATCAATCATTATCATTCAACACCATCATTATCATCGATCATCCATCATTAATCATCCATTATCAATTATCACCATCTATCGTTATTATCAATTATCATCATAATCAATCATGGATGATGGATAACACCGGCACACAAAAAAAAAATTTGAATGCTCGGTCTGCCATGTGGTAGGTTCTCTTCATTAGGATGTATCTAAAGAGAAAAAAATTGTCCGATCAAAAAGTTAGTTCGATTTCTCTTTTTACAGGCAGGATGGTGGGGTGAAGTTTGAGATATTAATTCTTATGGGGATTTACTCAATTTCTATATCTAAATGTAGATTTTAGCTTATTCTGAATGTTGATTTGGATTCAGAGACTTCAATAACATACAAATTAAATATATACAAAAAATTCAAAATGTCGGATTCAAAATGGTGGATCTAAAATTTTGGATTTTTTAAAAAATGTGCGGATTTCCTTGAACCTTGTTACTCGGGGGTTTTTGGGGTCGCTGATTACGAATATGATGTTAGTTTATAAAAATTAAAAATGGTGGATCAAATATGTCGGACATAAAATTTTGAAATAAAAGAAAATAATTGAAACTCGTTATTGGGGGGTTTTTGGGGTCGCTGATTACGAATCTGATGTTATTTTATAACAATTCAAAATGACTGATCCAATATGGCGACAAAAAATTTTTGAAGTGAATGAAATCGATTGAAACTTGTTACTCGGAGGTTTTTGGGGTCGCTGATTACGAATATGGTGTATCAAATGATCATTTTAATCTAAGATGGTAAGATATTCAAGGCACAAAAATTAAATATTAATTTATTAATATTAATATTAATTAATAAAATATTTTTTTGTCGCCATTTTGAATTTTTATAAACTAATACCATATTCGTAATCAGCGACCCAAAAAACCTCCGAGCAACAAACATCAATTGATTTCATTCATTTCAAAATTTTTGTGTCGCCATATTGGATCTGTCATTTTGAATTGTTATAAACTAACATCATATTCGTAATCAGCGATCCCGAAAACCTCCCAATAACGAGTTTCAATTAATTTCTTCTATTTCAAAATTTTATGTCCGCCATATTTTATTCGCCATTTTGAATTTTTATAAACTAACATCAGATTCGTAATCAGCGACTCCAAAAACCCCAGAGTAACAAGTTTCCAGGAAATCCGCACATTTTTTTAAAAAAATCCAAAATTTTAGATGCGCCATTTTGAATCCGCCATTTTGAATTTTTTGGATATATTTAATTTTTATGTTATTGAAGCCTCTTAATCCAAATCAACATTCAGAATAAGCTAAAATCCACTTTTAGATATAGAAATTGAGTAAATTCCCATAAAAATTAATATCTCAATCTTCACCCTCCCACCCTGTCTGTGAAAAGAGAAAACGAACTAACTTTTTGATCGGACAATTTTTTTCTCTTTAGATACATCCTAATCAAGAGAACCTATCACATGGCAGATCCAACATTCAAAAATTTTTTTTTGTGTGCAGGTGTAATGGATGATAGATGTTGGATTATGGTGTCAAAATAACATAAAGTGTGAAGTTTCATAAATATTTGATAGTTTTTTTTTAAACAACCTGGGTTGAAAATGTAAAATTCTCTTCGACAGTTAATGGGATGGTTGAATCCTGCCTGTAATAATTTCAAAGATAAAATAATATACATAACCTAAAAATTGCTATCGGACATTTAACTTGATATTTGACCTTGTAAATTCAACATTTTAAAAACGGTAAACATAACCTTATATACAGAGTTCAATTCTGAGATATTTGACTTCGAGCTTTGACCCTACGAATAAAACTGTGATTAATCGAATACGAATGTTGTGTGTTATTCATGGATAGTTTCCATTAAAAAAGAACTTTTCCACTGCAATTACTTAACTTTTTGAATACATCATATCAATAATTACAAGTTTTCGATTGTTAAAGATTATCTATGACAAACTTAAGATTTAAAAATTACGAACTATTTTTTGCCTGTTAAAGTGAATTTTGATTGTATATTTTATTTACTTTCTTTTTTTAAAAAGTTCTTAATAATCTAGAATTTTACGATGCCTTGGATGACTCGGACGGTTGAAGCAGCAACAGAAGTGATGAAAATGAATATCATGAATATCAAGCTGATGATCCACCGCTGTTTCCCGAATATCCATTAACACTGACAGAAAGTTTGCTTTTTGTACTTTCACTTACTTTGCGTTTTAGCATCACAGGCGTGTTACTTGCTTCCATCTTAGAAATAATCAAAATGCACTGTCCAGATACAAATTATTGCATTGATTCTCCGTACAAATTCAAAAAGTATTTTGAGCATTTGAAAAGCCCTGTTAAGAGACATCATTACTGTACACAATGTTTAGGAAATCTTGAGAATTCAAATCAGCAGTGTCCTAATTGTCTTAAACGAACTAAGGTTAGTTATTTTATGACAATGTCCATAATTTCTCAGTTAAAATCTCTATATAATAGGCGCGGTTTTCGGGAAAAATTAAATCATAAGTTTAACAGAGTTAAATTGTCTGAAACAAATATCGAAGACATTTATGATGGGAAAGTTTACAAGGAAATAAGCGAAGACGGGCAAATATTATCAGACCCAAATAATATATCTTTTTGTTGGTACACAGACGGTGTACAGGTATTTCCGTCTTCTAAGTTTTCGTTTTGGCCATTATATTTGGTAATTAATTAACTTTCTTACGAGGAACGTTTCAAAAAGGAAAATTTAATCCAGCGGGACTATGGTTTGGGGAAGAAAAGCCTTCAGCAAATTTATTTCTGCTTCCCTTGAATGACGAACTTCACGAACTATTACATGGTGTGGAGTTTGATGTGGCTGATGCTGATCCTATCAATACAAAAGCAAAAATAATTTGTGGAACTTGCGACCTTCCTGCAAAAGCTTTGTTTTTAAATATGGTCTAGCATAATGGTAAATTTGGCAGCCACAAATGCGAACAAGAAGGATTGCGTATAGGGACAGTTCAGGTCTATCCATATGAGAGAAATCTATCTATGCGTATTGAAGAGGAAACGGTTAATTACGCAGAACAGGTCACTTCGAAACCTATAAAAGGCGTTAAGGGGCCAACTGTTCTGGCATTAATAGTGTATGCATGGATAAGAACAACTGCTCTTGATTCGATGCACTGCGTTTTTGAAGGTGTAATGAAAGCTAATGTGTAATGAATTTGTGGTTTAACTCAGAGTTCGCCGATATGCCATGGTCATTATATCGGTTTGTAGACATTGTCGACGAAAGGTTACAGCACATTACATCTCCTGGATTTGTACAGAGAAAACCAAGATCGATTAAGAAACATTTGAAATATTGGAAAGTTTCAGCAATAAAAAACTTTTATTTTATTTTTCTCTTTTAATTTTAGAAGACCTTATGCTGACAGATTATTTTGAACATTACAAATTGTTAGTTGAAGCAGTACATCTTCTTTGTCAAAAAAGCATATCAGAACAGATGATTGATGACGCATCTCGACTGTTGCATGAATTTGTTTTTAGATATCAATATCTGTATGGTTTTAGGTATATGACTTGTAATGTACATTCTCTGCTGCATTTACCTACTCTTGTATTCTATTTAGGTCCATTTTGGGGGTATAGTTGTTCTTCGTTTAAAGACATTAACAGAAAGTTAAAAGATTTGATACATGAAAGTAAAAGTGCTCAATTACAAATTTATAATGGAGCTTCATTGAACATCAGTACTTTTACTCTTAATAAGGACTACTTAAATGAATGCAGTAAACCATTTCAGTTTTGCAAAAAACTTTTAAGTCCGATTAAACAACTTAAATTGCAAAATATTGGTCAATTTCTGTACATTGCTGGAGGATTGTCAAAGATTAGAATTTCAGATGATATCTTACTTGAATTACAACAGAATGAAATCGCTGAACAAAGGAAATTTGTTCTCATACGATTTTTTAAAGACAAGATCGTATATATGTCTAAAATATACACTGCAGCAAAATTAACAGATTTAATTAACAGATTAACAGATTAAATATAAGGTATTAAATACAACAAAATTTGGTGTTATAAAATTATTCATAAGAGTAACAAATTGTTTATGACGGTCAAGTATGTGGCCATATAGCAGATCATTATGCAGTATTAAAAAACAGTCGTACTGAAATTTCATACCCGCATCCATTATTTCCTAGAGGACCAGGAATCAATTACATTCATAAAATTGAAATTCTGGAAAACGATATCAAAGTAATCCATGTCACTTCTTCAGAGTCACTTTTTTTAGTACAAACTAAAGACCAGAACACTGCTTATGTTGTTGAGCCTGTAAATACGGTAGAACAAGAGTAAATAATTAAATTCAAAACACTTACAATCGCCTGCATTTTTTGTTATTTACTCAATTTATTTATAAATCCATAAGTTTTTTAATTTATTTATTTACTCATAAACTGATAATTTATTGATTAATAATTGATTTTATCGTTTATTTATTGATTTACTTTTTTTCATTACGTCCCAGGTAGAGATTAAGCTACGTCACTGATAAGGAGCGGATCAGGGAACTCAAATCACGGTTGAAACGTTGTCCCGATTCTAGAACGTACATGACAAAAACACTCTCTTCTGACCCTGATTGGGGACCTTGTTTTATACTGGATTTATGCCGTTTCTTGCAAATAATAACACCCGAATTGTCTGCTAGGTTTTCACATATCTTATCGCTTCTTCATAATGCCAATCTTAATAAAATTTAGTTCGATTCACATGTCACAAAAATGCTTAATTAATTAAGAAACCATGTTTTCAGGCACACTTGGTAATTATTTGAATTTGTTTCATTCTCACTAAATAATATTTTAAGTAAAATTCCTGATATCTAAAATTATTTTTGATAACGTTTCGCACTCAATTTTTCGAAAGATAACTCTGCAGTCTGGACTCTCTAAATCTATAGTAGTAATGTTCTACCAATTTAATTGCAAAAAGTCGTTCACCGTTTGAAATAATACAGTTTTATAAAAAAATCTACTAATTAGTAGTAAACTACTGCTTCAATTAGTCAATTACGGCTAATTCTAAGAAGGTAACTTTAACTATTTCAAATCACATTTCTTCATTAAATTAGTAAATTTCTATAAAAAATTAGTAACTTATCACTAAAAATTAGTAGATTTTCACTAAAAATTAGTAAAGCTTTACGATTTCATTCGGTAAACAACTCTTCGCGCTTGAATTAGATTAGGAAATAAATGAGCAAATACTAGGAATTCTTATTTTTAAAAATGACAATAAATGAAACAGATTTACAGAATGTTTTTCATTTTTAAATGTTTTGTCTTAAAAAGAAGTTTCTTGTAAATAGGAGGAGGTTTTCATCCTTTTTAAAAAATGTGTAATAATGCAGTACAATAAATTTGAAAATCTGCAAATTTACTTTCATGCACAAAATATCTTAGCTTACTAATCCTTAATTCAAATGTATAAAAATCAAATATACTCACAAAATGCTGAAATATCTGATATTGTATAAATTGAATTTAAACCGTTAATGTAAATTGTTTTAGATATTTTTGAACATTAAATTTAATTTTTTTAATTTAAATCTGTTTTAAAAAAAATTTCCTTTAGAAAAAATGAGTTTTGGATATATTCTATCCAAGTACCAAGGAATAAGTTTTTAGATTCAGCGAAGTGAAAACTGACAATGAGTTATTCTTAAAACACATTTAAATAAATATAATCTAAATTTTATGTAAATTAAATTGAATGTGCTCTTATATAAAGAGCTGAATACTCTAATACCAGTAAACATTTTGTTAAATAAATAAAGTAATTTACAAACGTATGATTTCTCTTATCTAAGTAAGATTCAAATTTTAATAGTAAACGAAATCCTTTTGTTTCCAAATAAGGTCAAATAATGAAAACTTAGAAGACTACAATATTTGTACTTCGTCTGTTATTAAAAAAACAAATATTATCTCATTCGAATAAAACATAATGCGTTGAAAGTGCTAAGTTAAAGGTCCTAATTTTCAAATTATACCAATTTAAAATATTTTATTGACTTAAAAGTAAACTTCAAAAATTCAAAGCTCTTAAAACAATAACTTTAAAGGGATACGATTTGAATTATTAAAAATTGCGAATCAAACTGTCGCTCAAGACAATATAAAAATTAAGATATTTATAATTTGTTATGCACATAAAACTATAGAAAACAATCTGGACAGAGATATGTAAATATAAAAAATCATCGACCACGTAAAAATACTTTTGTGAACCATAAAGTCAGACAAATGTAAAATAGAAAATTACGAATGCCAATTTTGTTTATACACATATATAAATTTTCATATTGTACAAAAATCAACGAAGGAAAATCTAATCTTCAAAATTTTAATTATTAAAATAAATTATTTTCTAAATTGAAACAAATTAGAATGAAGAAATGTATATATTGTCAAATGTATATGTATATATTTGTCAAATTGTATCAGTTAAAAAGTATATTATGTAATAAATAAACATAATTTATAAACATCATCAAATTGGCTATATTATTATTTAAAATCTGGTTATCATACTATTATACAAGGCGAAACTAACTTTTGTTACGGTTAACACTTCTACGATTAAAAAAAATAGTTCTTAAATTATAAACGGAATGAAAACAAATTCTGTAACAAGTTATGTTTTCATGCGATTAAGAAATATTCACGGGTTAGAAAGCAAAAACCACAAACGAAATCAATGTACGTACATTACTTTGTATTTTAACACTATTGCCAGCTTGGAGAACAAAAAAAGCGTTCAAACAATTGTCAAAATTTTCCGCAATGTAGAGTTTATTTTTGGAGGAGCATGAATTCTTCCCAAAAGTCATTTTAACAAAAGGTCTTTCAACCGAACGCATTTCAGCATGTGAGTTTACTCTCTTAGTTGTATTTAGTTCTGTCCGAAAAAAATAATTTTATTTTTAAAACTTTTAACATGCTAAATATCAAAAAAGTTTGAAATGATTGTCAAAATTTCCCCCATTGTTGACAAGATGTTTCCCACGGTTTAAAAATTCACTTCTTTTTGCATTATGCCTACTTAAAAAGGTGTCTATTTGTAAAAAATACTTTTATTTATAATAATTTTGACAGGTTTGAGACCAAGAAAAGTGTTTGAACGATAGTCAAAATTTCCCCCATTGTTGGGGTGATTTTTGTCACGATTTTAAAATTGACTATTTTTATACTATGCTTAAAAAAGTATCTATTTGTAAAAAATACTTTTATTTTTTAATAATTTTGACAGGTTTGAGACCAAAAAAGGTGTTTAAACGATAGTTAAAGTTTCCCCCAATGTTGGGGTGATTTCTGCCACGGTATAAAATTTGACTATTTTTAGACTATGCTTGCTTAAGAAAGTATCTATTTAAAAAATACTTTTATTTTTAGTAATTTTGACAGGTTTGAAACCAAAAAAAGTGTTTAAACGATAGTCAAAATTACCCCATTGTTGGGGTAATTTTTGCCTCGGTATAAAATTTGACTATTTTTAGACTATGCTTGCTTAAGAAAAATTCCATATTTTGCATTAGCCTGCAGAAGGCCCTTTAATCTTGATATAGGAATAAGACGTCGCTAAGGAGTGTACCTGTCACCATTTCAGTTATATAAGCGAAGTTTTATGTAATTCCATTATTTCAATCAGATTTAGGAAGCGATTTTGTGTTTTTAGTAGGTTCCCGACCACTTTTTTGTTTAAAAGCTTTTGCGTTTATAATATAGTAATTTGATATCTTAATTTTTTTGGGTACGATTTTTTTATGCTTTCAGGTATACTCCTTCGATACACCTACAGTTTTTTGTTTATTTATTTAAGGTATTACTTATATTTGCTTTAAACTATCTAAAATCATGGTATGTCAAATCGACGCATATGACAGTGGGACAAGCAGTGTAATGTAAATTATTCAATCCACAATTTTTTTTACAAATTACAAATAAAATATATAGGGTCCTGTTCAATTCACTCAAAAAACCTTTAATTTTTTTTAACAAAAGGAAATTTATACCCATGTAACTATTACTTATTTCGAAGGAACCCCTTTCTGCCCACCAAAATGCTCATTTTGATACGCCCCTGCATAATTAGAATAAGTATAAGTCCACTTTTAATATTTACATAATATTAGTGCACGAGCATTTTTAATTTTCGAAAATATTTAAATGCGTCGATTTGCCCCGCGGGGTGCATCGGTTTGAATGCAGAAATTTCATTTTGAGAATTTGGTTTATTTCCATTCGAACCTGTCTAGGAGTAAAACTAAATAAGATATACTAAAAGCTGTTCAAAATTTTGAAACTGCAAATGATAGGCTTTAGAATGGTATAAACTTCATTTGATTTAAAAAACAACTTCCTAGGTTTTTACCTTTTTGACCAAAAGTGCGCCTGTTTGACCCAATCTCCCCTACTAAAATAATATTATGAATATGAAGTGTTACGTCATGAAACGTAACACGCATTATTACTTTTTAAAATCATCGGTGATTGTACAGTGAGGGTAAGGTGTACGAGGTTTATACAATAAGAAAACACTTTATACAGAAAACAGAAGGTGTTTATTTAGGGATAACGATAGAAGGAAAGAACCAGGTAATAGATATTATCAGTTCGTCGAGTTTACATGAAAGATTCTTACTTGTCTCGTTTAGAAAACACAGTTTCTAGTAATATGTTGTTTTGAAGTAATTCTCAAATTTGTTGATTGACCAACAAATCTGGCTGAGTGCTGGCAAGTAGGAATTGTCGAATGGCCAGCAGAACTGGCTGAGTACTGGCAGACTGGAACTTGTTGAATGGCCAGCAGAACTGGCTGAATACTGGCAGACAGGAACTTGTAGAATGGCCAGCAGAACTGGCTGAATACTGGCAGACAGGAACTTGTAGAAATACCAGCAAAACTGGTTGAGTTCTGGCAGACTAGAATTGTTGGATGGCCAGCAGAACTGGGTGAGTACTGGCAGACTGGAAATGTTGAATGGCCAGCAGAACTGGTTGAGTACTGGCAGGCAGGAATTGTTGATTGGCCAGCAATGTTGGTTGAGTACTGGCAGAAATATTTTATACAACAACCAGTAACGTTG
>WNHD01003632.1:0-12407 GCA_011057455.1 Ganaspis sp. Gsp50
TCTTGGACACGATTGTTGCACGGAAAACTTTGAGTGAACCAAAAGGAGTAATACCACACTTTGACATAGATGGCGCCAAGTGTCTTGTTCGAAATATGGGAGTGTCCCAACTCTTACGGTGTCCCAACCCTAACGACCTTCCCCTACATTATTAATATATATTTCCATTTTATAATTTTTTGAATTCGTTCTTTTCATGTCTTGCCATTTTTTAGTAAATTATAAATTTGTTTATTTAATTATTTTTTACAGTTAAAAATAAATAATTACAAATTTTAATGATTTCACTTTTGTATAAAATGCTTAAGGTATTACTCGCGTAGATTCGTTTTCGTCAGATATTTTTCAAACTTTACTTGATTATTCTACATGTTTTTATCTATAAAATAAGAACAATCTGATTCACTTCGACCGTCTGTAAGTTTATAAAATGTAAATCAAAGTTTTATAATTTACATGCATTTTGTACAAAATCCGTAAATATTATTACATTTTATTGTTTCATTCTGCAACTAATCGTCAAATTTTAATAAAAAACTAATATGCGGTACATTTTGAGGAAACAATTACTTATGATAAGAATGAAAACAATCGACAGTTTCGTTCTGAAGTTATTGAAAATGCAAGTTGATCTATTTATACCAAATACACAGTAAATGGTATCGATGTCAAAAATAATGCAATATTGCATAAAAATTTTAAAAAGAAAGAGTATAGATATTATAAAAATGTTCAATACTGTGCAAAATTTGTTAATAAGAGATAATATTTTTCATAATTGCGCGTAGGGTTTCTGTGTAGTGTTACTGGTAGCGCATGCGCGCAGTGCTTCTTGTCTGCTTATTTTAATAAACACATGATTTTTGGAGGAAAGTAATTGTGAAAAATTAACAGATGTAGTGAGATGTATATGAGTTTCTTTGTGGAATGTGGAAAAAGAATTTTTGAGAATTATTTTGGTTTTTTAATCATCAGAATCGGTTGTGTTTTACATAAGTGATAAATATTATTTATCTTTGGAGGTTAATTTATAAAAGCTTATAAAAAATGATAATAACTAAGTTTTTTTGTCTTTTTTTAACAAACATTTAAAAAAAATTAACATGATACGTTAAGTAGAAAAAAAGATACAACGTTTTGCATTTTTTTTCAAAATTTTAACATTTTGTAAACAAATGCATATTTTGATTTGTTAGTTAATGAAATTTGGTAGTTTTAATGTCTACTACAAGATTTTTAAGGTTTTATTTAATTTTATTCGGTTACTCCGAAATCTTGTAAAACACAGCTGGAATCGCTCTTTTTTTGAATTTTCAAAATTTTTTAATCCTGATATTTTTGGTCAGAAATGGCTGTCCAATGAACTCAGGCTGTATTTTGGGACACATAAAATGTATACCAAAGATGAGATCAATTAATTAATTTCTACTCAATAGTAATCGTGAACCATAGCTTTAATACAGACAGACGTACAGACACTTTTGTAAGAACCATTTTTTCAGTATCAGGGAGTCTCAAAACGTCGAGAAATGATGAAATTGGCAAAAGTCAAAAATCGCACATTTTGAATACACTCATTATTGATGAGAATGTAAAAATATTTTAATTAGCTGAAAAAATTATATTTATATTAGTTCTTTTCTTTATTTCAATTTATCTTAGTTTTTTATTATATTTCCTAATACTGGACCAGCAATAAATACTTTTTAATATTTTTAACTGGTAGAAAAAATAAGATTTAATTTAGGATAGTAATTCTTTTTATTTAAAACTTTTTAATTTGTTTAATTATTATTTATCTGAAAAAAATTAAATTTCAATTTGAGTTCTTTTTTAAAATATTTTTTTGCAATGAATAAAGAAGTAAAAAATTTTAAAAAATGTTTGAATAGTTTATTTAATCTATATAAATAAAATCAGAGTTTTGTCTATACAATGCACAAAACTTAAAATTTTTGTTATAATTATTCGTTTTTAGTCACAAGGATTCCAAAAATGCAGAAAAAAAATTCTGTCTGTCTGTCTGTTTGTCTATCTATCTATCTGTCTGTCCGCGCAAAATTTTGTTCGGGCAACACTTGAAAACTATTTGGCCGATTAAGTTGGAACTTGGCAAAGTATTTCCTACTGACCCATCTTAAAATCATCACTTTAGAAAATTAGGAAATATTGATTTATCCCCATATGTCATGATTCTGCAAATAAGCATAAATAATGGAGGTGCTACAAGAATGATTGTTATAACACTAGTTGCTAAGCGAATGATCACCATGGCAACGGCTGTTGTGGGAATTGTTACCATAGCAACGGTTGCTTAGGGGAATTTTTACCATAGCAACGGTTGCTAAGGGAAATATTACTATAGCAACGGTTGTTAAGGGAATTTTTACCATAGCAACGGTTGCTAAGGGAATTGTTACTATACCAACAGTTATTAAGGGAATTGTTACCATACACTGAAAAAAATAAATGACTGATCCAGACAACGTATGGCAGTTCCAACAATGCATGTACCTAATCTAGTCATAATTGTAACTAGGTTAGGTACACGTATTGGTGGAACTGCCATACGTTGTCTGAATCAGCTATTTATTTTTTTCAGTGTAGCAACAGTTGCTAAGGGAAATATTACCATAGCAACGGTTGATAAGGAAATTGATGCCATAGCAATGGTTGCTAAGGAAATTGATACCATAGCAACGGTTGCTAAAGGAATTGTTACTATAGCAACGGTAGCTAAGGAGAATTGTTAACAAAACATCGGTTGCAAAGGGAATTTCTACTATCATAGAAAGGGTTGCTAAGGTAATTGTTACTATAACAATGGTTGCTAATGGTGTTGTTAATATAGCAACCTTTTTTAATGGGGTTGTTACTATAGCAAATGTTGCTAAAGGAATTGTTATCTGAATTATATAATTTGGCAAAGTTGTTATTAAGTGATGAATGTAGAAAATTTTGGTCATACAGACGGACAGAAAGATTCTTTTTAATTTTTAGAATCACATTTATTCTTACCCATGATAATGGGTAAAAAAATACTTTGCCAACCAGCACTGTGGATGTGGGCCGCTAGCTGAGATGCCCGCTGAAGCCGGGCTCGATAGCTAGTTTATATTAAATAAATGATCTTTTTTATTTAATCGCTCGAGATTTTTGTATTAAAAAACATTGAAAATTGTAATATTACCGAAATAGTAAATTCCGTAAATTATTACGAACGTAAAATAAAAGGTGCATTCAGTTATGGGAACTTTAATTAAATTAGACAAATCTTACAATTAGATAACAAATACTTAATTTTATAAAATCGAAGAAAAAATATTTTTCGTACAAATCTATAAGTGATATAAAAGAGATTAATAAATTTAATGTAATAGGTATGATAAAAATAATTCATTATTTTAATTATATTTTAATTAGCTAATAATAATTAAATCTAATGATTTATATATTTTATAAATTATCTATTGACTGTTTAAACATTTATTCTTAATAAATATGAAATAAGTTAATTTATATATATGTCATCCAATCCGATAGAGTTAATAGTATGTATTTGAATGTAATAAATTATTACTTTTTCAATTCATTTATTAATTATTTAAGCAATAGTATTTAACAAATGCCTAATATTACAGTTATTTATAATACTTTTATCATATGTTAGAAATATAAAAGGAGGGAGAAGCAATCAATATATGTTAGGTGTAGAGATTAAAAGTAGGTTCTCGTAGAATTAAGTAGAATAAAAGCAGGTCCAGGTGGAATGTTTTGTGAAACAAGATATACCTCTAGTTTCAAGTACATTCAAAGGAGGTTCTATTTATTCATTCTGTAGTAGCGTAAGTCCTGAAATAGGTTCAATAAGTATGAACAGCTGCAAAGTAAGTTAAATTAGTAGTACTATCCTCAAAGTAGGCTCTAAATTTTGACTCGGGAATCTGAATAACGTACAAGAGCCACAGGAAAAAATTGGTTCAAATCCGATTCGTGTTACTTTGAACCAATGCATAGACGGAGCGGTGGTCCAGGAGGATTCAAATAAAATTTCTATTTCAATTTGCAATACAGTTTCTTTTAAACCTAGAAGAGCCAGACAATTCCAAACATGTCAACTTTATGTCTAAAATGGATTTCGGAACAGTTAAAGAGAGTAAAAAGTATGGCTTAGAAGAATTAAAGAAATTTAGGCAGGGTTTAAAAGATGTTTGGAGCATTAAAAGAGGAATAAAAGGACTTTTTTACTTTTAAAATACCTATGGAACTGTAAATTAATTAATGAAGTAATTTGAATAATTTAAATAAGCTATTAGAACTGTGTTAGGTAAGTTTAGTCAAATACTCGAAAATCTTAAGTCCAATGGACAGGCGCACGGTTGATCGCAGTGTTGTCACTTTTAGGGCAACAGCAGCAGTACGCTCATGCATTTGCCTTCGCATCTCAACGAGGAGGTCCTTTTTTTGCTGCACCACTAGTGGATCCTCTCCAGCCGCTGTCGAATCCTCTTCAACCATTGTCGAATCCTTTACAACCACGGGATCCCCTTTCATCATTTAGACACGCCATGCCTGGAAACTGTCAAAGTAAGTAATTTTAATAAATCTTCACCTAGAAAATTAATCTCTTTTAAGAATAATCTCCTTTTTAAAAAAATTAATCTCTTTTTCTTTTGCAAATTATAGTCATGCTTCTTTAAAATTATAGTTTCGACATTTGACTTTCCTTGAACAAAATTAAATCTTTGAAGTTGATTAAAAAAATTAAATTTTGAGAAGCACGGTTATGACACGTTACCATGACAATTGTCATATAGAGATGTATTATTGGGAGCAGGTGTGCACAAAGTGGGTCCATAAGGTCCTAGTTACTGGACACAATGGAAAATAACACGGGTAACTATGACGCTTCTCGTAACTAGGGCATGTTTTAAGCTGTCCAGCTATTGGTACATTTGCCTTAAATTTGGTAAATATTGTCATGGTAACATGATCTATATGAAGACAATCTGAACAAGGATTGATTCCTGAAGGATATTGGAATGGAATAGTTAAAGAAAGACAAAAGCAAAGGGGAATTAATGCTTTCGTTAAACATTTGAAACAAGAATAAGTAAGTCACTAAATGAAAATCTAAGTTTAAGTAATGGAATATACCTAGAGTAGCCCTGTTCAACTCTGCCAAGCCACAAGTTTAAAGCTTTTTCTGGAATTATCGAATTCTTAGTAGGTTGGCGATTTGTTAGTGTTCAATTAATAAACAAAACAAAATCAATCTAGTTACTTTATTTACTTTTCATCAGATTAAAAAACAATTTAAAAAATACATTAACCAATTTACAATCAATATTAAAATAAGCAACTACATAAAATTACAATTTTGCGCCTACTTGCTTCGAATTCATATCGAGTACTAGCTTCGGTCATCATAGCAAAATTCGTCATTGTTTATATCTACGCTCATTAAGTTTAATTGCTAGTTTACAATTCGTCAGATTGTTACATTATTATAATTAATCGTTTGTCGAGTATTAAATACGTGTTTAACATTTATTTATATAATTTTCTATTTTTCAATTTGATTCTTTCATGTTTCTCATTCGCGAAGCAACAAGCCCTTTTCAGAGTCACAAATCTATCAAATTCCAAGTCATCTCGCATAGAAGGTAGAAACCCATAAAAGCACGACAGTACTTATTCGAAATTTATATTAAAAGATAAAGTACATTTTGAAATTGATATACGCTGTATAAAAGATACATTTCTAGTTATTTGGATGTTAGGAATTTTTTATGAAAGTGCATCAAAGAGATAAGGTGTAATTTAGTAGAGGAATAAGACTCGGTTTTCACTATAAGCGCCTAGAATCCTGTCCCGGTTGTTAGCGAGACAACTAAAGCTGCTTTCGTCGAACCGAGGTATCCAAGAATGCTTCCGATGTTTCCCGCTTTTAGTAACTAAAGGGGTAGCGCGGAGATAGGCCTCAGAGCTAGCTTCACCGTT
This sequence comes from Ganaspis sp. Gsp50, assembly GCA_011057455.1. NCBI lineage: Eukaryota > Metazoa > Arthropoda > Insecta > Hymenoptera > Figitidae > Ganaspis > Ganaspis sp. Gsp50. Next base: position 6,004 of record WNHD01003632.1, read on the forward strand.
CCAGAGGCGGAAACCGCAAGCCTGTTCAAAGCTAGATTAAATATTATATTAAAGGGGTTGCCGCGAACTCCGACGGGGCTTGGCGAGCTTGCGAACCCTCACTCCTTCCTACCTACATATATTATTACTTCTAGATATGAATTTCTACACTGCATCTCCAGATTTGAGGAATACTTTCCAACCTTGTGTAATTAAAGCTCTCAACTAAATGTATCTTTCAAGCGCGAGTTCCTTTTAACAAATTATAAATTATTGTATTGTAGCTTTTTAGTGTGCTTAATATCTACTGTACAATTATTATGTCAATCATTTTTTAGTTCCGTGCATCGTACTGCTTTTGAGCAATATTCCATGTTTATAGACAGAGAGATTTTTATTAATATAGACAGAGAGGCTCGCAACACTTAAAATAAACAATTTGAGCCTTTCTTTACGTACACTGATTTAATTGTGAGTAAATAAAAAAATTTATTGAAGGAAATTGTAGAAATGAAAATGAACGTATATGATTCTTGAGCATATATGATTCTTCCAGTTTAATGAAATTTTTTAGATGAGCGTGAAATTCTATTGGTATACGAATCACGAACTTTTTGGCATTTTCCAATACGTAAGCGAACTGTATCTCAACGAAATATCTTCACGAACATTATTGATTCCTGTTGACTGGAAGCTTTCCTTTTTTTCCTTTCGATAATTTTGAATCAGGTAGTTTCGGTTATGAATTTATTCTACGTATTATAAAGTTTGTCACTTTAGTATCTAAATGAACACCACCGTTTCACTATAAAAGATTGAAACGAATTATTATTCATTTCCAATAATTTCTCAGCAGTTCAATCATGAGATTACAATCTAGAATATTTATAGTTACGTGTATTTCATATTTATTTGATATTTATTTTTATTTCAAAAATATGTATTATGCAAGAAATTTTACATCCAGTGATATTAAATAATTAAAAAGTGGATGTTGAAAGAAGGAAGAAACGTAAAAGAAAAAACGACGGTTATGAAAATTACGATGAGATTGGGAGCAAAAAGAAAAAGAGTTCCAGACGTTGAAGCGTTGTGAATTTGGTAGAAGTATGTTGATGCTGGATATTTAGGGTTAGCTGGTACACGATGGGTCAGTGGCGTTCGTCGAGGCGAGCTCAGTTATTTGAGTTGGCCGTAGCCACTGAGGGATGACCAATCCTTTGATCTCGATGCCCCTCGTTCTGTCTAGCTTCAACCCCTTCCCCTTCTTTCACCCTTTCCTGTCTCATTGGAAAACCTATCGCAGACATCTCATATGTTTGAAAAAAATTGCCAACCTGTCGATAAAAATTCAAACCAACTCTTTCTATTACATCGTTTTTTTTATAAACGCCAAAATGTCTATAAAGCTGCGGTCTCATCATTCGGTCAATTGTGATTTTCCTATCTTGACAGTCAATTGATAGCTCATCAATTTCTGACAGGGTCGATGAAAAACGATGTCCCACTTCAAAATAGATTTTAGATCTGTCACATACAGTTCTTTTTATTTTTCTTTTCATATTTTTCAATTTGTTCTATAAATAGAAAGTGTCTTTCTTCTGACACTTTGATTTATACAGATCCTTGTTATACAACAACATATATTTACGAAGGGAGTGAACTTATATCCGTAAACAGCTACTTTTTGCTTCGATCATCATTCCTCACAAGCAGGTAATTCAGGATTCTTGATTTCATGAAGATTCGAGACAAAAGTTGGAGGCATCATGAAACTTTAGAAAACGTAATATCTTTCTTGATCGAAATTATTTCCATACTATCCTTAAAAATTTCGAATAGTCATAATTTTCATCAAAATACGGTATATTAAAAGGATTACCCAGAACTAAAAATAAGCGGAAAATGTACAAGAATGTAATTAATGCGAGAAATGTACGAGAATGTAAAAAAGTGTACGTAAAATTCGAAGATATAAAAAGGATTTAGAAAACGAAAAAAAGATAAGAGAAATTTTATAAATCAAAGCAAGAAATCTGAGGGAATTTTATTCCAATTTTCGCTCCACTTTCTGGTAAATTATAATTATGCATTATAACCAGATTTATTTTATTTTTCAAGTTAATTTATGTTAATTTAATAAAAGTTTCGGTTACTGGCTGATTTATTGAATTTAATGTAAAGCGCCAAGTTATCTTTGCGTGAAGCGCCGGAAGATAACTAAACTGGAATTTAATTTACTACTTTATTTGGTTTTATTTTTAATTGTCAAACTATACTCAATACTTTAATTGGAGAGCGTCGGGGAAAGGAGCATCAGGAAAACTAAACCACACTGATTAGAAAACATGTGAAAGAACAACACTTTTATTATTAGAATTATTATTTTATCAAATTTTAGGTAGAATGTCTGAGTAGTCGAATTCGGGCTGAAGGCTCGAATCAAAATAACAATGTCGTCGTTCGAACACAATTAATCACTCGCGAGCACTGAGGATGAACATTTGGAACTGAATTTATGAATTATAATGATTAATAAGGTGGAGATGACTCGACCTTGAAAATAATTTACAGAAGAAAGTTCGGAGCTCACCTTAGGGACGACGAAAGCCCCGACAATTAATTAAATGTTACATTTTAACACTTTTAACAAGTTTACTGTCCGAATACAAAACAGAAGCACAAGATGCCGAAACCAACACCAAAAAGAAAGTGACGCGAGAGTCTGCTTCGTCAGCACACGGCGCTAAAATTGCCGTGTTGAATATTGGCACATTCACTATTACCAATCGTTGGCGTAAAGTTCAAGTTGATCGGTGGTCGGCGGATTACTTTGATGGTAAAGGCGGCAACTGTGTTGCGTAGGTTTCAAAATGACGCCGACTGCGAATTTGACAGTTCATATTCACTGATCGGCTGCCTACGATATCTCTGATACTCCTCTGAAAATCGGGACTCACATCCGAAATTCGAGTATTAGAACGAAGATCCCAGGAAGCTCCAGTAGGAGGTGTCATCGAAGGTCTCAGGAGAAGGTGTGTGGAGAGGCGACCTCGCCTCTTCAAGACGACAAGTTGACAGTTGTTCAGTGCGTGTGGAGAGAGGATTAATTAGTTTACGTAATTCTTATTTTATCTTAGTTCGCCAGTTTGACAAGTTGGCAGAGAGGTGGTAAACAAAATAAAAGATTCTTTGATTTAGTTGAATTTAACAGAAAATGTGATGCGAATTAAGTGACGAGTTTTTAGGTTAAGTCAAACAATTACAAAAGTGAAAATTATAAATTAAGTGGCACAATTGAACGAGTTTTGGTTCGGCTGTCACAGCAGCCTTGAATTGTTGTCTCTCATTTTGATGTTGATTAATTTATGTGTTTCAAATTAAATAATAATTAATCTTGTACGCGATAAAATTTTAGCTCGTTACAGTATACAGGTATAATTCGCAAAATGTTCACTTTTCGCAAAGTACATAAATTGCCTTTTGTTTACTTTAGATATGTCGCAGTTTGGATTGACAGCAGGGAACTCCTGGGGTTATGGTAGCACGGCAGGATACGCAGGATACCTTCCAGGTCCTTTATCGTCTTGTGCGGCGCAAGCACCATTTCCACCGCCTCCGCCACCACCTCCACCTCCACCACCACCGTCGTCTCTGGCTTCCTTCGCAGGTACAGCTTCGATGAATACACCTGCAGCTCCTGATTCTACGGCAGGTTCTACAGTAACATCCGGAACGTCTGGTAGCACTCCTCAACAAGATGCGTTCTCTGCTGTCTCTTCGTGTAAGTCAACATTTATTTTTTTGTATTCACAACCTATTTGAAAAAATTTTCTAAAACGAAGTGAGAAAAATTCATCATCTTTGACGTCATTCCACTAAAATGTTCCATACACTGAGAAAAGTGGATTGTTAAAATTGGAGTATTAAATAAAATAAAGATGTTCAACCTAACCCTCTTGATAATCTAACTAACTTTTTTGAATTAGTGAGACTTACTATATTTTGATATTCTGTGTAACTATCGGGAGGGACTGTTTCACTATCAATAGATTAAAATTTAAACATGCGCGTGACGATACAAGGGTCACGTGATTCTGTCTTTTACTTTCCTATTTCTCTTATTGAAGAGAACATAACAATGTCAAAATCACAGAATTATTTAGAAATTCTCGAATCATGTAACTGCGGACCTAGTTTCACACAAGCTTTTAAAGGTGTATATACAAACAATTAAATGTACACACAAACAAATATTATTTAATTGCTGTTATTTGTGAATGATACTGACATAACCTCAAATCTAAAGAATGTATTGTGACCGCAATTATTATTATTTTCAAGAAATTCATGAATTTCTACTACGCTTTTTTAAGATTTTGAGTTTTTCTTTCAATTCAATCAAAAATCCAATTTTTTATAAGCAATGTAGGATATTTAAGTTACTAATACAATCTCTTTAATTGTACTTAGTTTCATTTTGTCAAAAAATGACTTACAGCATAAAATTGGTACTGTAAAGATATATTTTCTAGAAAAATTACTTTTAAAAGCACGGAAAAATTGCAATTCTTTATAAAAATGTGATGAAAATTGAAATTTTTATGAAGAAACAATACATTTTTTGAAAAAATCTATTATTAACTTATGTTCACTTTTTTAAAATCAAATAAAAAAATTTTTTTAGACTGCAGTGAACGTTGAATTGATTGATAATAATAATATTAAGAATAAAGAATTAAAAGTAGCAAACAATTTTAATAAAGAAGATTTTGGTAATCAGAATAATTCAAACATAGAAAATCATCCAGATAATTCTGAAAGTCAATTTGATGATGAAAATTCAGATGTAGAATATAATTTAGATCACTCTGGAAGTCAAATTGATATTCAAAGTAATAATTCAAATTTAGAATCTCATTCAGATCACTCTGAAAATCATATATATTAAAATTATGGATCTAGTTGATCTAAATAACTTTTTTACTTTCCTGAAAACTTTTTAAAGAAAAGGCGGGTCAGGGACCAGAAAATCTCACATTTTTTCACTTGGCCTCATTTGATAAAATCATATTCATACACATTTTTTTACATGAAGTGACTATTTTAAAATATTATAAGGATTTTAAGGTTATATGACAAATTGTCCCTCTAAGTTAGTGAAATTATCCCTCACGATAGTAAACTTATCCCTCATAAGCTGAACCTCTATGGAGGAAATATTACACTATCAAGAGTGCTGTCCTATAGTTTACTCTCAAATATATTTTCTTTAACTCTTTAAATTGTCACGTTAACACTCCATTTTTCTCAGTGTACAGTCCTACTTGTTTGCAAAAAGAAATACTGTTTTCCTCACTCAGAGAAAGGTCTCTTTGACGCAAAAGAAATCATTTGACCCAAATGGAATTTCTTATTTTAGGGCACAAGAGGATTTTATATTATTTCGCACATAATCTCTTCTTGGTCCCTTACGCTTGGGACAAAAGGATTTGCTATTTCCTCAAAATTAATTTTTCTGAAGGTTTTTAATGAAAATGGTTATCTGGGTTGTAAGTGACATTCTTGATCTCAAAGGCCCCCTGAGGACACCTGGTACTTTAAGTTATATACTCCACGATGTTTAATCCAAACTGCCGAATTTATGAACACGACTACTATCTTCAGTCTAGTTACTCCTCCTTTTACATAACCAAGCTTTTGACCAAAGTCAAAAGATTAGTACCGTCTAAGTATCCTTGCGGGAGAGTTCTTTCACGATGGCACACATCTAACTCACCATAGACCTCTGCACAGGCTTCCTATCTCCCACTAACTCTAACATAGTGTAACGATTTAGTTGTCTTGCCATTAAAACTACAGAATCGCACATTAAATTAATAAATTAAATTGAAAAATATATCAATAAAATTCTAAAAACTTAGTATAGTGAGAGGGACGACTAATTATTAAAAAACAATAATAAAATAAATCAGAATAACTTTCGTCAAGCAATAAAATCTATTTGAATCAAAATTTAATAATTTATTAATAATGGTATAAACGACACTTTCAGACTGAAGTATGTAATTTATTTTATTTCAATAAGGTCCTACGTTTTGACCCTTGGTTAGTTAATTTGTCAGATAAAACAATTCCAAACAATATAATTGACATTTTAAGATTGGGTGATAAATTTAGCTCACCAATTTTATCTTCAAAAAATGACCATATTTTTAATATTGTAAAGGATGTTGAAACAAATGTTGAAACAAAAATTCCAGATAAAGACCAGGACATGTTGAGACATAAACTTTTATCACTTTCTTATAATTATATTAAAAAACCAAACCACTTAACTGAAATTGATCGTTTTTTATTCAATGACATAAAACAAACAATTCGTTTTATAAAAGACAATTATGATTTACTTATTACTAAAGCTG
>WNHD01003633.1:0-20237 GCA_011057455.1 Ganaspis sp. Gsp50
TAAAAATACTTGAAATTTGGTCAAAATATTTTAAAATACTTAAAATTACCATAAAATACTTCAGATTACTTTAAAGTATTTAAAAATTCTTGAAAATATTTAAAAATACTCAAAAGTACTTTAAAATGTTTCCAAATACTTCCCAATGCTTCAAAATACTTTAAAATACTTTAAAGTATGTAAAAATTCTTAAAAATATTAAAAAATAATCAAAAGTACTTTAAAATATTTCCTAATACTTCTTAATACTTCAAAATAATGTAAAATACTTTAAAGTATGTAAAAATTCTTAAAAATATTTAAAAATACTCACAAGTACTTTAAAATGTTTTTAAATACTTCCCAATGCTTCAAAATACTTCAAAATATTTTAAAGTAAGTAAAAATTCTTCAAATTATTTAAAAATACTCTAAAATATTTCCAAATACTTCCCAATACTTCAGAATATTTATTTATATTTCAGTATATTTTGAATATACTTCAAAATCTTTAAAAATACTTTTAAATTCTTCAAAATATGTAAATATACTTAAAATTACTCTAAAATATTCCAGACTTCTTCCAAGTACTTCAAAATATGTAAAACTACTTAAAATTACTGTAAAATATTTAAAAATACTTTCCAATACTTCAACATATTTTAAAATACTTCAAAATATTTAATAGCACTTAAAAACACTTGAAAGTATTTTTAAAATATTTAAATGTACTTTAGAAAATGTGTAGATCAATTTATTCGATTTTTGGAAGATAAAGGATTAAAAAGTGAAAAACAGTTTTCAATTTTTTAAAAAAGGATGAAAAGGAAAAAAGGATGAATTGAAAATTGTTTTTCATTTTTTAATCCTTTATCTTCCAAAAATCGAATAAATTGATCTACACATTGCAACAATGGAAGAAATAATTTCTACTAATACTTTAAAATACTTTAAAATACTTTAAAATACTTCAGACTACTTACAAATACTTTAAAATATTTAAAAATACTTAAAATTGCTTTGAAATATTTCCAAATTCTGTAGAAAATTATTTTTAAAATGCTTTCTTTATTTCAAAAATAATTAAAAATTTGTACAAAATTTTAAAACATTCATTTTTTAATTAAAAAATATATTAAAAATGTCATGGTAATTTTTCTATATTTCTCATCGAAATCATGGAAAATAATATCTTTTAATGTTGACTCTGCACATCTGTTTTTTTTTTAAATAAACTTTGAGAAAAAGCATATTTTACAAACAATGGCAAATATTGTTCGTTTAAGCAAATAAGTTTAAAAAAACAATTAAACAATTTTATAACATTTTTATAAGAATGCCTAATAGTAGTGTAAAAGAATAAATTCTTTGCTACGTAAAATTTCATTTTATCCGGAAAGTTTTAATTTTCACGCCAGATTAAAATGAAATCTTACTCAAAAGTAATATACACATATAAAATTTCTTTAAAAGAAAAATACATTAAGATACTGTGCTCTACAGTATAAATAATTCTTATTTCTAAAAATATTACCATTTCAAAAACAAAAATAAAAAAATATATTACAAAAAGAGAAAAAAAAATTTGCTTTCAAAAAGAAAGTGATGCAATTTTTTGAAAACTCTATTTTCATTTAATTTCGTTTTATAAAATTTATAGTTTTTGAATGCCTTGACGAGAAAAATTGGAAAAAAATCATATGAAAGCTTGTATCAAGGAATAGGGGAGACCGGGGTTAGTTGAGACATTTTCCACACTTTGTCGTTTAACTTGATTAATATTCAATTTATGAAAAGAAAAAAAAGAAAATAAACGAAAAAAAGAAAATAGAAAACTTGTTCTAGTATTTCAGCTTTCATTTAAAAAAAGAAAAGTCTGCTTATCATTTTTAATTTTTATTTGGGGACGACGTTTTTAGAGTCGTACAAAGTGTCTTAATTTACCGCGGCCCGGTCGCGACATGTGCCGGGGTAATTTGCGACACACATGAAATTTCGTGATTCAAATGTTAAGACAAATTTATACACTAAATTTAGTTTCTAGAATTATTTTATAAATTAAAATAGTGAAAAATAATTATATTTAAAATTTTATTTTATTATATTTAAAATTTTATTTTATATTTAAAATTTTATTTTATTATTATATTTAAAATTTTATTTTATTATTATATTTAAAATAATTATATGATATATAAGCAGTATTTATCAGTTAAAATCAAAACTAATACAAAAGGCTGCATAAAATTGATTTCAAAAAATTTAAATATTGCCCATATACACACAACTTCAAAATTACTACATATCATTATTAATGAAAGGATCAATCCAATCACCATGAATTATTCTAAATTTTATTTAAAATCTTTAAAAACACGTTCTTTTACAAAAAAAAAACATTTTGTTAAAAAAATGGTTAATTAATAACAAATTTACAAAAATTACCTGTTTAATTTACCCGCATTCAAAACGTCTCTACTTACCCCGTCGGTATGTTTCAAATATCCCTTCTTCTGTAATACTGCAAGTAAATATCAAAATCTCTTTATTGTTGTTTAAAAACAACTATTCAGACTCAATGCATATTTAAATGTTTCATAAAAAAATTATTTAAAAAAATACAGCAAAAAAACAAAGTTGCTAAAAATTTACTTTTGAGTATCAAAAACTCTTACTCTTCCACATTAAAAAAAAAACTCTTCCATATTAATGATCATAAAATAATTAAACTTTGTACAAACATCTCACAATTTACAACAATTTTTGTGGAAACGAAATTGGACTAATAGGATCTGAATAAATCGCAGTGGACCAACTAACCCCTGTATCAAGTAACTCCAGCCTCCCCCTGCTAAAAGAAAACAAATTTTTAAAATCCGAGTTGCAAAAGCCGGTATCCTTGGCGTACAATGCTCCATTTACTCATACAGTTTTCGGAGCATTTCTCATCAGAAAATTCCAAAGAACACTGAGCTAATTTGGTTTGATTGTTTGGAAAACAAGTTGTCGGAACGGCCAGAAGTTGAAAAAAGCGCAGAATAAAATTTACGCTTTTCGCTGGGTCATTCCGAGAAGAAAAAAGACGCTGGTAATTCGAAAAGCGTGAATTCGGTAACCCGCTGTCGGCTAGGGTGTTCATATCCCGCTGGGAGCATACGCGATACTCTTTCGTATTATGCGATACCGAATTTTAGTTGCAGCATCACGTTCATCCCTTGGGCCCCGAAAACACCCTCTCTTCTCTCCTCCCTCCTCTCCGAGACTCCATAATGCCTTATAAGAATCTTACACTTTATATAACTCATGCCGAACCGTGGCTCTGGTGTTAGCTAATTTTACGCCGGTGTTTCTCGACAGCGATTCTCAGAATGTGGTGATTAATCGTCCACTGTTTCCAACAAATTGTAAGGCTTCTAGCCGCCCGTCAACAACGCAAATCCGCTCCGATAATTAACCCGCACCCAATCATTTCTAATACTAGAAACTCTCGAAAATCTTTTGGGACTCTTGGGAAATTATTATTCTTTGGACACACAGAAAAAAAACGCTGTAATTGCACCTACTATAGTAAACTAGTAAAAAAAATCTGGAAATGCACCTACAGCTGTAGTATACTTGAGCATGCGCAGAGGGACCCCAACCATCTGACACATAACCTCTATTTCTAAGTTTTGCATTGTGGTGAATTTTATTCCACGCAAAGTATTTTTGACTATGTGTTTAGCTGTCCTAATATTACTAGTTTTTGTGATATAACATTTTGTGTTAAAACATTTTGTGATAAAACATTTTGTGATGTAACATTTTTTGTGATGTAACATAACCTCGACTATAGTAAGTGCAGCTCCAGATTTTTTTTCCGAGAAAGGGCAATTATAAAAAATGTATAGAAAACTTGGACAAAAATTTGTTTACATTGCGAACAATATATGCAGCTATACCCGCGTATAAAAGTAAAAACTGTACATAAAGTTTCATTCTCCAGGGAGATTTAAAAAAGTCGAGTATTAAAAAAAAGCGGAAAGAAAAAGCAGAGAAAGCCATATAAAACAAAAAAGTTTCTTAGAAGCAGGAATTTTGCAGAATATACTATGTAACAAAGAAGGCTTACTCATGATACGGACTTAGAACCTTAGAAGTTAGAAAGCTTCGTGCTGAAGATTATGCCTAGAAAAAAGATAAGAGATCACATATATAATGTGGAGAAAAGAGCCTTTGAGCACTTGTACGATTTTCTATATTTTACTAAAAGTATTAATACATTTTGAAATTAATTACTTTAATGTTCGTTTATTCATTTTCTACCCTTTCGTTGATTAATTTTCTACCCTTTCGATTATTAATTTTCTACCCTTTCGATTATTAATTTTCTACCCTTTCGATTATTTATTTTCTACCCTTTCGTTTATTCGTTTTCTACCCTTTCGTTTTTTCATATTCTACCCTTTTCGTATACGGAAAATGAATAGAAAAGAAATTTAAAAAAAAGAGAAAAAGATGGTAAAAGATAGAACTTTACATTTCAATCTTTTGTAAATTTTAATCATTTTAATCTTTTTGCTCTTCTAGCGCATACAATGACGCATGAATTAGAAGAAAACAAAGAAATAAAATAAAAAGGTCTATTAAACAGTATCGCTTTTCGAAAAGCACAATTTGGTTACAAACGAAAATGTAAAGCTTAGGTTTGATAAATGTTTATAATATTGTAAATTAATCCAAATAATAATTTCTTCTTTTTTTAATTTGTGGCGGTTTAGGCAATTCAATCCCAAATAATGATTTTCTTGCACAAAATATGATTTGCGGCTGACAGTCTGACACTTCACTTGTAAAGAAACAGGTCTGGGAAGCAAAAACTCGTAAACTGACTCGATAGCAGAGTTGGGTAGGATAGAATTCTTGTTGCTGCAGAGAGATGAAGGCAAGTATCCTACCCAACTCTGCTACTGAATCAGCTTACGAGTCCTTGCTTCCCAAACCTGACCAGTGTCAGCTGACAATCATATTTTGTGCAAGAAAATTAGTTCAATTCAATTAGTTAGTTTTCAACATAAAATTAGTTTTTCAATTCAAAGAAAAGAAAGACAATTAGTTTCTATTCTTCTTGGAAAATTATTTCAATTAATTGACAATATTATAAACATTTATCAAGCATAATCTTTAAATTTTATTCGTTTGTAACTAAATTGTGATTCTCAAAAAGCGATTTACTGCCTAATCGAGCAGAATCAATTTTTACTGACAATTTCATAGCAATATTTTGGCAATTCCGTTCATTTTTTTTCCATTTTTTTCCAAGCTTTTTCTATTTACCCTGCACTTTAGTAACTTTTGTCCCATACATTTTTTAACCTTTTACCATCTGTTTTTCTGTCTATTTTAGAAAGAATTTATTCTTTGTTTTAACTCTTATTCAGTTTTTTCTTTTCATATTTTTATTTTTTTATTTTCATTTTCTTATTTTCATTTTTTTATTTTCATTTTGTCATACATTCAATTTTTAACTCTCTTTTACAATCGCATGTTATAGTTTTTCTGACGCAGAAAATTTCGAGAATTTCGTTCACCGTGAAGAAAAAAGTCCGAAATATCGGGAAAAGGGAAAAGAAAAGCAAAAAGCCAAAAGACAGGGTTAGAAAAGAAAAAGGATCTTTTTTCTCTGGAGAATAAATCCAGGAGAAGGGCGCGTCATCGTTTCCTCGGTGGTTTATCCGCGTAAAAACAAAAGTTGCCAACCCTCGCCGACAAACCATCCATCTTTTCGTCCACGCTCGCTTGGCGAGTCCTACTTCCGGTGCGGAGGAAATAATGCACTCCAGAGATGTACCTTGATCCGCAAGATCTATCCCCTTTGCCAAAAACTTTTATCGGGGTCGAAACTTTCATCCGGATTCTCTCTTTACCAGCTACAAAAGAGAAATGTGTCCATTTGCTCAGAGCGCTATCAAATATTCCATGAATTCTGAGCTCGCTGCTTTATTTACCAAAAAGTAAGAAAAACGACCAGGGAATTATGAGGGACACATTATGTCTTCAATTTTTATCAAAAAAGTTTCACTTTATGAAAAGGTTCGTTCTGCGGATGAAATTGAAAACATTCTTTTCTCGCACTTGGGAATTGGATATTCATTTACATATAGTTAAACGTCACCAACAAAATGAACCAACTGGCCCCGGATAACCCCCTACATAAAGAACAGATATACCAAAAAACAACCCCTAAAATTGAAAAATAACAAAAATGACCCTAGAATCCGGAACCGTTTTGATATTAAAAAAAAATTACTAATTAAAAATTAAAAAATAGAAAAACAGTCCCACACCCCCAACATGTCGGAAAAATACGATTTTCTCAAAACACTACCCCTAAAAATTGAAAAAAAAATAAAAATCACATTTAAATACAGAACCATTATTTTATTAATAAAAATATTACCAATTAAAAATTTAAAACTAGAAAAGAAGTTCCACGCCCCAAGTGCCTGAAATATCACGATTTTACCAAAAAACTACTTATAAAAATTACAAAAAATCATAAAAGTCACCCTAGAAACTTGAACCATTTTTTTAGTATCCACTAATTAAAAATTAAAAACTGATGAAAAAAACACCTCCAACTCGTCCGGACCAAAAAGATTTTTTCAAAAAACTACCCCTAAATATTCGAAAAATCATAAGTCACTCTAAAATCCGGCACCATTATTTTATTAATAAAGGTAATATCAATTATAAATATAAAATTTATATATAAATTAATATTAATATAATAAAATTTAAAAATAAAAAGAAGTGTCACATACCTAAAATTTACGAAAAATCATAAAACTCACTCTAAAAACTGGAATCAATTTTTTACTAATAAAACTAATACTAATCAATAATTAAAAAGTAGAAAAAAAGTTTCACTCCCCTAAATTGTCGAAAAAAAACGATTTTCTCAAGAAAACTACTAAAAATTCCAAAAATCGTAAAAGTCACCCTAAAATTCGGAACCATTTTGTTATTAAAAAAAATATTGCTAATTAAAATTTAAAAACTATAAAGAAAGTTCCTCACCTCTAACATGTCAGAAACAATACGATTTTCTCAAAAAAGTAAAAAAAAAAATTAAAAAATCATAAAAATTACCCTTAATTATTGAAATATTTTTTTATTAATAATAATATTACCGATTATTAGCATCAACAGGGTAAAAGTTTTGCTAGCCTTTGCCAACCGAAGATACATGTTCTTTATTATAAAAAAGACGGTTTAGGGATTTATAATTTTTAAATAGTAATATTTTTTTAATATAACAAAATGGTTCCAAATTTTGGGTCAACTTTTATTATTTTTGGAATTTTTAGAAGTATTTTTTTGCGAAAATTGTGTTTTTTTTAGACGGTTTAGGGAGGTGTAAAACTTTTTTTTTATTCTTCAGTTATATTTATTAGTATAACTTTTATTATAGGAAGAAAATTATACCGATTTTTAGGGTGACTCTAATGGCTATTTGTAAATTTTAGGGATAGTTTTTTGAGAAAATCTTTTTGTTCCAGACGAATTAGGGGTGAGGAATATTTTTTCCTGTTTTTAATTTTTTAGTAGTAATTTTTTTAATAACAAAATGTTTCCGGATTTTAGGGTGACTTTTATGATTTTTTGAATTTTTAGGGGGTCTTTTTTGAGAAAATGGTGGCTTGCCTGAAGCTTTAAGATTGTGGATTTTTTTTCTATTCTTCAGTTAGGGGCCATCCATATATTACGTAATGCTTCAAAAGGGAGGAGGGGGTTGTCATGTTTGTTACGATATGTAGAAAAAATGGCGCTAAGGGGCCGTTCATATACCACGTGGACAGTTTAGGGGGGGGTTGAAAAGTCAGAAAATGTCCACGATTCAATGTATTTTCGTGTCCACGAGGGGGGGGGGGCAAAATTTGTCAAAGAATTGTCCACGTGGTATATGAACGGCCCCTAATATATGCAGTAGTGGCTTACGAGAAGGGAGGGGGGGGGGGGCAAAATTTTTTTTAAAAAAAGCGTTACGTAATATATGGACAGCCCCTTATTGATTAGTATTAGTTTTATTAGAAAAAAATTCTTCTGGTTTTTGGAGTTACTTTTATGAATTTTTGTAATTTTTATAGGTAGTTCTTTGAGAAAATCATGTTTTCCTAGGCGGTTTAGGGGTGCAAAATTTTTGTTATATTTTTCAGTCATTTATTAGTATAGTTTTTATAAGGAAAAAAATGATAGCGATTTTTAAGGTGACTCTAATGATTTTTTTTTAAATTTTAAGGGTAGTTTTTTGAGAAAATCTTTTTGTTATGGTCAAATTAGGGGTATGAAACTTTTTTTCTAGTTTTTATTTTTTTATAATAATAATTTTTTAATTTTTAATTAGTAATATTTTTTTAATAACAAAATTGTTGCAGATTTTTTGAGAGTGGCTTTTATGATTTTTGTATTTTTAGGGGCAATTTTTTTTTTAGAAAATTTTCTTGTTCCAGACATGTTAGGGGTGTGAAGCTTCTTTTCTAATGTTTAATTTTTAATTAGTAGGTAATATTTTTTTAATATCAAAATTGTTTCGAATTTTAAGCTGACATTCTTCAAATTTTTAAGGGTAGTTTTTTGAGAAAATCTTTTTATTCCGAACGAGTTAGGGATGTGAAATTTTTTTCCAGTTTTTAACTTTCAATTAGTAATATTTTTATTATTAAAAAGAATGGTTCAGCTTGCTCGGGTGACTTCTATATAGTTTTTTGTAAGTTTTAGGTGTAGTTTTTTGAAAAAATCGTTTTTTCTCGGATGAGTTAGTTATACTATATATATAGTACATATTTTGTTACATATATACCTCGGCTATACACAGTTTCAGAAAATGATCACAGAGCTAACTGCGACTATGAGGATTCCACCCCAAAAGAAAGGCTACAGTATTAGGTTAGAACCTCCTTCGTAAGGGTTCTAATCTCCCTCGTGCTAGAGCCAACCCCCTCGAATCACGTGGAGTTTTCTGCAACTGACCAATGAGCTATCGCTGTCCTTCTCTTGCATGTCCATTATAAACGCGATCAATAGCCTATGCCTATTACATCCACAGCAAAAAAAATTTAACCATCGGTCATGGGAAAACTTTTTCTAATAAGTGTTGTGCGCGTGCGCACAATTCGTAGAAACACACTCTCTAAATCTGAATTAGTAGTTTTTCTACTCTTAAAGAGTGCGGATTCGTTTACCCATTGAAATAGTAAGAAATTTGACTATTAATTAGTAAAAAAAAACTACTAATTTATAGTAGAAAATTACTAATTTTAAATAGTAAATTATTTTACTTACTTTTTCAATTTAGTAATTTTCTACTATAAATTAGTAGTTTTCTACTAATTAATAGTCAAGTTTCTTACTATTTCAATGGGTAAACGAATCCGCACTCTTTCAGATTTAGAGAGCACAGCCATGCGCGTACAAGTTAATGTATATAGGTACACATTGGTATACGTACGTCCACATTAATATATGTGCGTATACATTAATACATATGCATACACATTAATACATATGCATACACATTAATATATATGCATACACATTAATATACATATATGCATACATATTAATATACATGCGTACACATTTATATAGATTCGTACACATTAACATACATACATACACATTAACATACATTGTGCACATTAAGATACATACGTACACATTTTAACATACATACGTACATGTCGACATTCTTGCATACATACATTAACATACATGCGTACCATCATTATTGTACATGTGCGCATCATTATATTATACATACAAAAACACTCTCAACTCACTGCATGCAACCACGTGTTTCATTCTCCAGCTCATCCAATGCCAAACTATATACATATATTTTCTTTTCTATCCTTTTTCACATCCTGTCATAAATCATACATCTACTTTTCATTCCCTAACCCCACAAAACTGCCACATCTCCGGACCATTAAAACCACACTTCAATGTATAATTTTTTTAACTCATTTTAAGTTCTTCTTAATTTTTGCAAACAATCGCAATCCACTTGCAAATTGCAATTGATTGCAAAAATCGCAATCCACTTGCAAATTGCAATTGTTTGCAAAAATTGCAAAGAACTTGCAATTTTCCCGTACGTGTTGTCTTAATTAAAACAGCAAAATGAAAAAAGTCGGCAAAAGGGCGCGTTAGGCAATGATAAACAGGATGCCCAGCCGGTTGGAAAAATTCGTCTTCCCCACGTTCATTTCTCATTTTCAGAAGTTGAGGAGGGCTTAAATCGTTAATCAGCTGGGGCTTCTGATTGTGCGATTTTAAATAGGGCTTTTTAACGAAGCGAGCGTCGATTAATTTTATGCCGAGTCGACGATTTTAAGTTGAAGATAAAAAAGAAAACAAGAAGTAGCCCAGAAGAAAAGAACGTAGCGAAATTTCTCCCCAGAAGAATATAAGGAAACAATGGCTGAGAAGCTCGGACACCATGAGAAGGGAGGAATCCAGACAAAGAGTGCGAAAGCAATAGAACAAAGGCAAGATAACGGACCTTACAAAAACACCAAAAGGGAGAACAAACTTTTCTTCGGCCTTCCCACTCTTCCCTGTGCATTAAAACGACCAACTGTGTTCCCATTGTTGCAACGCCGTTCGTCTTCAGCAAGCTAGAAAAAGTTCCACTTCTTTGCAATTTATCATAAACACACAAGAATCTCGAAAATTTTATCTTGTGGCTTTATTTCATCTTGTATCTTTATTTTCTTGTGTTACATCTTTATCTTTTTGCATCTTTATTTTATCTTATTGCAACTTTTTTTTATCCTATTGCATCTTTATTTTATCTTATTGCATCTTTATTTTATCTTATTGCATCTTTTTTTTATCCTATTGCATCTTTATTTTATCTTATTGCATCTTTGTTTAATCCTATTTCATCTTTATTTTATCGTATTGCATCTTTTTTTTATCTTATAGCATTAATGAAATAACTTTACGTAAATAAACGTAAGATAAAATAAAGATGTCGTAGGATAATATTGCATCTTTATTTTATCCTACGACATCTTTATTTTATCTTACGTATATTTACGTAAAGTTATTTCATTAATAGAATGGCCACTTGACCTGGAAATCAGAAGATAACCTAGAAATTTATTACTGAACTGCTAACTTCCCGAGTATGTGAAATTTCGTATAAAGGGGTCGAAAATTTAACGATAGATTCATAAAATTTAGTGTTGATCCGATAATTTTTCGTGATCGATTCGATTCGAATAATATTTTTAGCAATCTTCGGTTCGGTTGGAACATTACTAAATAATCTTTAGTGGCTTATAATCTTCAGTAGCTTATACTCTTCAATGGCTTATAATCTTCAGTGTCCCATAATCATCAGTTCGATTAGAATATATACTAAACAGTTTTTTCTTCGGTTAGATTATTACAAAAACAATTTTCGGTTCGAATATTAATAAACAATCTGCTCGTTTGGCTTCTTTTAAATGTTAAGCTAATTCCACAATATTCTGCCTTGCAAAATTGAAAGACCGCAACTTAATTTTTTACTTATCACTGATAAAAAGAAGTATTGTTTTCAGCCCGTTTTTGGCTGGAACCATTTACATAAGTGTAAATTTGGGCTGATTTTAAGACCAAAAACTGACTTAGTCTTGTTTTAAGCCACGAAATTGATTGTGCAAACGGTTTAAGACTTTCTTTTTTTCCTGTAGGTTATGTTACCCATTTTGTTTCGTCCATTGTAATAAGAGATCGAAATTATAAATTAAAAATTAACTAAAAGATCGAAAATTTGAACTAAAATTTTTGACGTTTATTAAGTAACTAAATAATTAATAAACGTCAAAAAGAACTAAAAAAGATTTTTAAAAAAATGCATTTATAGATTTTGTTTATTGATTTATTGATTTTGTTAATCATTTAAAGAAGATGGTCAAGACATTTTTCGTGCATACATTAGGAATTTTGACATGCGAAGACACATGTCCAAAATGCTGGAATAATTTTAACCGGTAGTCTTTTTCCCTTTTCAAGGTAATTGACGTAAAATTGTGTCGTGTGTCTCGCAAGAAAGTGGTCATGGAATTGTCAGTCGATAAGATCTTGTCCTTTGGCGCCAATTCGTCATGGAATGCCCACATTTTTTAAAATGTTTTTAGTTCTTGGCATATCATGATGCTAATCGTCAAAATTTATCTCTTCTCATTCTGTCTAATTCGTAACGAATTAAAAACGTTGATTTTTTAAACAAAATTAACACTTGCATTCATTTTAACAGTTAAATTTGATAGAACAATAAATAATACATATTAATTGTTAAATTTGATAAAACAATAAATAATACATATTATAATTTTGTTATATTCGACGCTTATATAAGCGTAAATTAAAGTTTCACTGAAATATAAGATTCATACAAGAATTTGAGGTTATGTTAGATTTGAATATGAAAATTGACGTCTTTTGCGAATTGTTAATATGGAATAAAATTGAAGTGAAATTTTAATTTTCGCTTGTATGTATCAGCATCGAATACATAATTTATTGCATATTTAATCTTTAATTTTCAAACTGAATGCAATAAATGTTGCTTTTAATTAAAAAATCAACGTCTTTATGTAAAAAATTTGTTATTGGAGTCACTCATGTAGTTTCAGGATACGGGTCCAAGTTAGATCAACTTAAAATTTCTCTCCGTGTACAAGTATTTTATGATGTTATTAATGTGTTTTAGTAACATTATGTTGCATTCTTCATTTTTTTATTATTATTCATTTTTATTTTATTACAATTTTTTATTCTTTTGGTATACATGTTTCAGTTCTTAGCATTCTTGTATTAGTAATAAACTAATACAATTAATAATTGTATTAATAATAAATTACTTTCTTATTTAGTAATTTTCTTCTTATAACCTTTAATGTCTAGATTTCATAATGCGTATATGAGAATTTGAGGTAACATGCGTTGACAGTTCTTGTGTTTCCAGTAAAAAAATAATAATTGTCAATGAGAAATAATGGAACATTTAAGGGTTTCTTAAAATAACTGATTTATTTTAAGAAACGCACATAATCGATGATTTTGTAAGTAATGTATTGAGCATTTTATAGAAATCTTAACAGTATATCAAATTTCTATTTCTAATACGTTATATGTTCTCATTTTCCTTCTAAAATCAAGAAGTCCTAATTTTTAGCATCCGATATCTTTAACATCTAATAAATTTAAAATTTATTAGATTAATTTTTTAAATTTCTAATTTAAATTTTAACATCTAATATGTTGTGTTTATACTCTTAAGTCACGGAAAAAACGGAATGGTTGGAGCAAGCATATGTATATTGATAAATATGAAATATCCATGTCTATAGTTGATACAACAATATATATGGATGTGACAACCATATATGTCAGCTATATATATATATATATATATTACTGAAATGATATTAAGTAGATTTTACTTAAGTAAATTAGGTAAATTTAACTTGCAATTTTTCTCCGTGTATGTTATATATCTTATATGTTCTATATGTTTCTATATTCAATATGTTATATGATCTTATATGTTATATATAACACTGAGAAAAATGAGTGTGCTGTTATATGGATAGCTAACTTTTAGCTACTACAGCTAATATTTAGCTGTTACAGCTAAACATGTTAGTTATTTTAGCTAATTCTTAGCTATTATAGCTAAAAAAGTTTGCTATCCAATAGCAAACCCATTTAGCTGGAATAGCTAAAAGTTAGCTAAAACATCCAACTTTTTTTCTCCGTATATATAACATCTAAATATATTTAGAACAGAATTAATCCAATACACTCGAAATAGCCAGTGGAATTAAAATTGCCGAATGAGCTTGCAACTCTAAAATGGAAACTAAAAGCTTTCTGCAAATTGTCATCGTTATTCTGTTTGTGAGGAGGATCCTAGTGTAATTAAAGCTGCAACTACAAGCTTGGAATGAAAAAGGAGCTAATAAATTACGCAAATTAAAGTTAGGACAAGAGATTTCCTGGGAGTGGGTGCGTCGCGTCAGAGGAAAGCCACCCTCGATATATTTTTTAAAGCGAAACTCGTTCCTACTAAGTGCCGGTGCCAGTGTTTGAGAGAGGTTGCTGGAAAGTGGCTACGGCTACCCTGGAAACTTTTCTCCCTTTCGGTGTGTCGCGCAAGCTTAAGCCAGAGGCGCTGCAAGAATTAATTATTTAGGGGACAGAAATGGCGCTCTTTCCTTTGCCCCTCCTCGGCCGAAAATTTCCCTTCTTCTTCTTCTTCTCTTTCTCCTTGCACGCTCGCTTCCTTCGGCCCCAGAAGAATAAGCCGAGCCTGGATCGAGCCTAGCCCAGGGGCAACGCATGGCAACGATATAATTATATGGTGGGTAGTGGGATGAGTCCGAGGGTCTCCGGGTGAAGCAGCCGTGGCATAAAGGGGCTTCAAGTATTCATGTTTTCATTACCCAGGTCTCTATATCGAGCCTCCACGGAAAAGGGATTTTTCCATTTCCCCTGTTGGCGCGCGAGCTCGCACCAAGTGTGCCCAGCGATTACTCTCTTCTCTTTAAAAAATAATCCCCTCGGAGAACACCACTCAACTAACGCCTGCCACTGCTCTTCAAAGCAATTATTAAATTACACTTGCAGATTGCACACGCAGAAAAAAGTTAGTTCTTTTGGCTAATTCTTAGCTATTCCAGCTAAATCGGTTTGCTGTTATATGGATAGCAAACTTTTTTAGCTGTAGTAGCTAAAAATTAGCTGTAGTAGCTAGGAATTAGCTGTAGTAGCTAAGAATTAGCTGTAGTAGCTAAGAATTAGCTGTAGTAGCTAAGAATTAGCTGTAGTAGCTAAGAATTAGCTGTAGTAGCTAAGATTTAGCTAAAACATACACTACAAAAACATGGTGTCTTATTTTGAGCAAAAACGTCTTAAATTAAGACATATTTGGTGACTAAGACACAAAAAATGTCTTAACTTAAGACACTTTCTACCAAATAAGACACTTCTGTCCCACTTTTAAGACACCATTTTTTGCAGTGTAGCTAACATGTTTAATGATTACTAAAGTTTTAGTGAAAAATGAAAATCTATACGGATAACATAAATTATAGCTATACATAATTTTTACTATTTTAGGTCTAATTATTAACTGTAGTAGCTCAAAGTTAGCTATATCCGTATAACAGCAAACTCATTTTTCTCAGTGTATAATGAAAACATGTACATACACTGAAAAATTGGGTCGGTTGAAAGTAACCGAAACACTGCTAATATAACACCTGCAAACTTCTGTTGATTAAATTTAGCCGAGTAACACGTTGACATATAATCATCACTTGTTTATAAGTAACCGTTTTACTCGGTTAAATTTAGCAACTAAGTTTGCAGGTGCTATATTAAGAGAGTCCTTTTCTCAGTGTACATTTACTATCGACAAATACGTCTGATTGTGAGTCTGTTGAGTAAAATTTATAAACTTTTTAAAATAGTTATACGGAAATCTTTTGTCTTGAATTGCGAATACATTTTATGGCTACAATTTTTTTTATTTTTTATATATAATACGCAAGAGCACAAAATCGACACGATGTTTCTTCTTCTTCTTTTGTTTAATGGCCTAGATGTGGTCAATTCAATTCGCATAAATTTCACTCCAAATTGTAATAGGTTATGTTTCTGGACAGTAATATTCGTTACAAATGATAACTTTATACACATTCCGTTCGTTCCTAGTGCTTCCAAAGGAATCTGGATAAGGAATGGGTAAAAAGGAATCTCGATAAGGAATGAGTGGAAAGGAATCTGAATAAAGAATGAGTAGAAAGGAATCTGAATAAGAAACGAGTGGAAAGGAATCCTGATAAATAATGAGTGAACAGGAATCTGGAAAAGAAATGAGTGGAAAGGAATCTGAATAAGGAATGGGTGGAAAGGATCTAGAAAAGGAATGAGTGGAAAGGTATCTGGATAAGGAAAGAAATTGAGGGCAGAGGACACGGTGTTTGATGAAGATGATTGAGGTAAAAACGAAATAGAGAGGGCACTGTTGACAGTTGTTTGCAAGCTGTATCTTAAAGATCCGAACCTCTTGTTCTTTGGGACACAAATACAGCTTTTCCGGTATCCTGTTTTTGTGCGTATATGGCGCTTTATCTCAACTAATAAAG
Organism: Ganaspis sp. Gsp50; assembly: GCA_011057455.1. NCBI lineage: Eukaryota > Metazoa > Arthropoda > Insecta > Hymenoptera > Figitidae > Ganaspis > Ganaspis sp. Gsp50. Next base: position 16,170 of record WNHD01003633.1, read on the forward strand.
CAACGGAGGCAATGTAGTATCAGCGGCACGCTTCACACTTGGGACAGGTGCCAGTCACGTGAGCGAAAAAGATCTCTTTGTGCCATTGTCGGCGTAACATAAAATCGCCCACGTCGTTCCGACAAAAAGCGTCATTTTATATACGCAACTTCGTGCTCTGGCATGGCGCCATTGGCTTCAAATAATTTTCCATTTCTCACTCTATTGTCATCCACAGGCGCTTAACGATTCTCTCAAAAAGCAACATATGTTGCATTTCAAATTAACTCATCACTTTTCGGCCTCCATTTCCATTTCTATTTCCATTTCGCCTTTTTGCAATAATCCGAAAAGGCGTTTTTAATCTCAATTGTCAAGCACGTTTGTAAAATCATCGGGAATTCTAATTTATTCTCTTTTTATTCTTCTTGATTCTATTGTTACTCTTTTGTTATTCTTTGTTATTTTTTGCTATTCTTTGCAATTATTTTTGTTATTCTTTGCTATTTTCGTTATTCTTTACTATTTTTTTATTATTCTTTGCTATTTTTTTATTCTTTGCTATTTTTTTTGTTAATCTTTAATATTTTTATTATTCTTTGCTTTTTTGTTATTGTTTGTTTTTTTTGTTATTTTTTATTTTTTTCTATTTTTCTTGTTATTGTTTGCTATTTTTTGTTATTCTTCACAATTTTTTTTACTATTGCTTGCTATTTTTTGTTATTATTTGCTACTTTTTTATTTTTTGATATTTTTTGTTATTCCTTGCTGTTTTTTGTTATACTTTGCTATTTTTTTGTTGATGTTTGCAATTTTTTTTATTCTTTGCTATTTTTTGTTTTCCTTTGCTACTTTTTTTATTCTTTGCTACTTTTCATTATTCTTTGCTATTTTTCTTATTTGCTATCTTTTTGTTTCTCTTTGCTATTTTTTTATACTTTGCTATTTTTTGTTCTTGTTTGCTACTTAAAATTGTTAAACTTTGCTATTTGTTTTATTCATTGCTATTTTTTGTTATTCTTTACTGTTTTTTTGTTATTCTTTGCAACTTTTTTGTTATTGTTAGCTACTTTTTTTTATTCTTTGCTATTTTTTTGTTATTCTTTACTATTTTTTTTATTCATTGATATTTGTTGTTATTCTTTACTATTTTTTGTTATTCTTTGCTATTTTTTGTTATTCTTTACTATTTTTGTATTATTCTTTACTATTTGTTTGTTATTCTTTGCAACTTTTTTGTTATTGTTAGCTACTTTTTTTTATTCTTTGCTATTTTTTTGTTATTCTTTGCTATTTTTTTGTTACTCTTTGCTATTTTTTTTATTCATTGTTATTTTTTTCTTGTTTGCTATTTTTTTTGTTACACATTGCTATTTTTTATTCTTTGCTATTTTTTTGTTACTCTTTGCTACTTTTTTTATTCTTTGCTATTTGTTGTTATTCTTTACTATTTTTTGTTATTCTTTGCTATTTCTTTTTTGTTATTGCTCTTTGCTATTTCGTGTTATTCTTTCATACTTTTTTATTCTTTGCTACTTTTTTTTATTCTTTGCTATTTTTTTTATTCTTTGCTATTTTTTGTTGTTCTTTGCTATTTTTTGCTATTCTTTGCTATTTTTTGTTATTCTTTACTATTTTTTTGTTATTCTTTGCTATTTTTTGTTATTCTTTGCTACTTTTTTTATTCTTTGTTATTTTTTTGTTACCTTTTCTTTTTTGTTATTGTTCTTTGCTATTTTGTGTTATTCTTTCAAACAATTTTTATTCTTTGCTATTTTTTGTTATTCTTTACTATTTTTTGTTATTCTTTGCTATTTTTTTGTTATTCTTTGATATTTTTTGTTATTGTTTGCTATTTTTTGTTATTCTTTACTATTTTTTTGTTATTCTTTGCTATTTTTTTGTTATTCTTTGCTATTTTTTGATATTCTTTGCTATATTTTGTTATTCTTTGCTATTTTTTGTTATTCTTTGCTACTTTTTTTAATCTTTGCTATTTTTTGTTATTCTTTACTATTCTTTTGTTATTGTTTGCTATTTTTTGTTATTCTTTGCTACTTTTTTATTATTTGCTATTTTTTGTTATTCTTTGATACTTTTTCATTATTTGCTATTGTTTTGTTATTCTAAACTATTGTTTTGTTTTTCTTTGCCATTGTTTTGTTATTTATTGCAATTTTTTGTTATTCTATGCTATTTTTTGTTATTCTTTGCTATTTTTTTATTTTTCTTTGCTACTTTTTTTTATTCTTTACTATTTTTTTGTTATTATTTGCTATTTTTTGTTATTCTTTACTATTTTTTTGTTATTCTTTGCTGTTTTTTTGTTATTGTTTGCTACTGTTTGATATTCTTTACTATTTTTTGTTATTCTTTGCTATTTTTTTTATCAAAAATTGGTTATCATCATCATCAACATTGTGGAAATAAACAACACATCCTCCATTAAGCGTGAACAAGTTTTTTGTGCCGGAGCTCTTTAGGAAAGAATTTAATCATATAAAAGAAATACGTCATTTCCAGATTGAAGAATTTGTATCGCGGACAGAGGGACTCGATCAGATTTTTTATACCTCCCCAAGAGCAGGTATAAAGATGCTGACACGCTCGGGCGACCAAACTTAATCATGTTTATGCAATACGACTCGTGCCGGGCATTCGGAACTCTCTTTTCCACAGGATCCGGATTTCGAGGGGTATTTAGACTTCGCGGAACGTCTACTTTTTTCACTTTTTTAGACCCTCGGATTAAAGATCCAAAAGTGTTTCGCATCTGCCTAAGATGCCTTTCAAGCAATCATTCTATAATCAAAGCACGTGCACTTATAATAGATGCAGACACCATGGTGTCTCTATAGTTACATAGAGTATCAATTATGATCTCTCCACTTGTTTAGTTTATTTTCTAAAAAATACAATTATTGAAATAACGGAAATTTGCTGCTGTTTCGATTTTTGACAATCAATGCACAATTATGCACAATTTTGACAATCAACTGTTATTTGTAAACAATTTTGAAATGTATACATTTTGCTATGGAATAAAAATTGCTATGGAACAAAAATTGCTATGTAATAAAAAGTCCAACAAATATTGCAATGGAATAAAAATTGCTTTGGACGCAAAGAATAATTTAGGGATTGGAAAATCGAATGTAAGCCAAAATCGAACAAAGCCTTTTGATTAATTGACTAATGATAATCGATTATTTGAATCGATTGTTTGAATTGATTGTTAGAATCGATTGTTTGAATCGATTGTTTGAATTGATTGTCTGAATCGATTGTCTGAATCGATTGTTTGAATTGATTGTTAGAATCGATTGTGGGAATCGATTGTTAATGACAATCATTGTTCAATTTTCGAATAAAATTCCAATTTCGAGGATGAAACTTTCACAATATTTGTATCTATATAGTATAATCTGTGGATAATTTGTGTTAAACGAGAAGGTGATTTAACCCTTTCTCTCTCTCTCTGAAGCTTTATAATTTCATGCGACACCTGCGGGACCAAGCTCGCGTATAATTATGCAATAAGCCGCAAGTCACACTGAATCGTGATAGGTCAGAATGTTGAAGGGGGCGTGGCTCTACCACCATACTTTTTGTCAGCTTAACCCTTTACTCCCTTCTGTGACTTCCATTCGCCTTACTTTCAAACACCATGGTAACCGATTGAGGGGATGAAAGTTGTGTGTAGTGCAGACACTCCCAATTATTACAAAGATATGTTTCTTCTAAAAATATGTGACTTCGTACTTGACTGATAGAATCAATAAAGTAAAAATCACACCTAATGTGTAGACCGCTGTATAGACGAAAATAATTGTGAAATCTACTTGGTTTTGCTTTACTTAGTAAATAAGTACCAAATCAATAAATTTATACTATTGTAAGGATCGCAGTCGTTTTTTCGTTCAATTATAAGCGCAAAAGGGGATTTTCAATTTTAAAAATCGCACATTTTTAATACACTCTCATTATTGATGTAACAAATTTTATTTCTTTAGAATTAAAATTTGAAACGTTAAATTAATGATTAAAAAATAAATTAAATAAAATATAAATAAATAAACGAAATCAACT
>WNHD01003634.1:0-12404 GCA_011057455.1 Ganaspis sp. Gsp50
TTTATGGTCAAATTTTTACCTACATTTATGGTCAAATTTATATTATAATCGTATTTATAGTCACATTTAAGGTCATATTTATAGTCGTACGTATAAGTGCTTTAGTAGTTATATTTATGGTTACATTTAAGGTCACATTTTTGATCACATTTATAATTATATTTGCAATAGTGGTATTTTTTCAAAATTTAAAAATTTTGAAACATTAGGATTTTTTGGATATCTCAAAAACGGTAAGAGATGCACAAAATCTAAGAAAATTTTGTTAATATCCTATAGCGTAAACATTAAGTTTCATAAATAAATCTATTTTCAAGTAAAAAAATTAAAATTTTTAATTTTTAAAAATTTTGAAAATTTCAAAAAAAACCATTATTGCAAATATAATTATAAATTTGGCCACAAATGTGGCCTTAAATGTAACCATAAATATAACTACTGAAACAGTCATAAGTGACCCTAAATGACCCTAAATGTGACTATAAATACGATTGTAATAAAAATGTGACCATAAATGTAGGTAAAAATGTGTCCATAAATACGGGTGTAAGTACTGTTTCAAATCCGCAACCTCTTTAATGGTCACATTTTTGGTCATATTTTTGGTCTTATTTATACTCACATTTATGGTCAAATTTTTTCAATAGGGACCTGTATAAATATATTTACAAAGGACATGATGCTGCTTCTGTTGTGGTTCAAGAAGTACATAACAATTGCACTGAAAGTCAAGAAGTAGGCATTCTTGAACATGATGAAATTAAAAATTATGTTGAAACTCGCTACCTTAGTCCACCTAAAGCATGTGGCCGTATTTTGAGCAACAATTTGCAAGGTAAAAGTCATTCAATTTATCGACTGCATGTTCACTTATGAAATCAATAAACGGTTTTGATGGAAAATGCAAATGATACAAATTCAGTTATATCTGCTTTGAACCGACCAACAGAACTTACAGAATATTTTGCATTGAATGAGCGTGATCCATTTGCTAGAAACTTTACTTATTTTGAAATACCATTGCATTATGTATATCAAAAAGAGAAGGATTCACCTAACGCCTTTACCTGGCAAAAATGTAAACAACACTTTATCACCTTGGGTCGTATGTATTCTGTGAGTCCAGCGCAAATTGAATTATTTTATTTGAGGTTATTATTAATAACCATAAATGGAGCAACATCTTTTGAAGATTTAAGAACAGTTAATGATGAAATACACGATAGTTTTGTTTCAACGTGTTTAACATTAGGGCTAATTGAAGTTGATGATGAGTGAAAAAATGCTTTACATGAAGCGGAAGTTTGGATGATGCCTAGACAATTAAGGCAATTATTTGTATGGCATCCTCTGTCGTCTTACCCTTGACAAAACCGTACTGTCTGTGAGACAGTCGGTTAGGTCCTAGGGCAGTCTTCCTCGGTCTTTCCAGAAGGATCCGCTCCAATATTTTACCAAATATCGAAAGAAGGCACACCGGTCTGTGGGATCTCATTTTCGTGAGGTTTTTGTCCTGTCCTTTGGGAATAGTCCGCAAACTCCAATGTTTCCATGTTTCAGGGAAGTGACCAAGTCTCAAACAGGCGTTCACAAGCTTGAGGTAAGTGCTATCCAAAAACGGCCACGCCATTCTGGGGACTTCAGGAGTAACTCCTTCAGGCCTCGGCGATTTGTTGTTGGGGAGTACTAGAATAATGTTCCAAACCTCGTCAGTTGTGAACGACTATCGTCAGCGACTAAAATGTTGTCGAGGCGGACCTCAGCAACATCGGTCACATTCCCTTAGTCATGCGGCAAGAATGCTCTCATAAACAGTTCCGCGCTTTTAGACATAGAGTTTGTGGGTGTTCCGTCTTCCTGACTCAGAGCAGTGAAGATATTCTCAGTCATTAACTTGTCCCTCAGTGATTTATAAATCACACCATAGGGGTTGGTATTACCTTTCTCCTCAACTATTTTCTTCCACGAGTCTTGCTTATGACGCTTGACTCGCTTCCGAAAATCGCCTTGGAGGGCACGGTATTCCCGTCGCATTCCCCCACGAATCTCCACGATACTCCCTCGGCAAGAGCATCGATTCCCATCGAAGACTCTAACCTGGGGTCAGCTCCAATTATTTCCAGTCCACCCCTGAGAGTTTCCTGGAACTCACGGACATTGACCACTTTCGGGTTATACCTCGTTAGCCCTGGATTCCTGGTCTCCGTCTCGTCATGTGTAATCATCTTCTGATTAAGCCTAAACTCAATTAGACGATGATCACTAGTCGTCGTCAGTCTCGTTTGTATTGTCCAATTGGTAACTAGGTCTTGCAATCCCTCAGTAACCAAGCTTACAACAATAAAGGAAGTCCCGCGCGAGTTCGAGAACGTACGTTCTTGTCCTCGGTTTAAGATGTGCAGGCCATGCGAAGCAATGAAGTCCTCGACTAGTTCTCCTCTTTCAGCAGTGAAAGGGGAGCCCCAGAGAGTGGACTTGGCATTGACAGCCGAACAGATCAACACATTCTTTCCCCGGAGCACTCGAAGCGCACGGGAGAGATCCGTAAGGTGAGTCTCCGTTGAATCCGAATATTGGAATTACGCTGAGACTGCGTAGAGGGGCACATCAAAGCCGTAACCCTCCACGCAAACCAGGTGTTTCCTACTCAGGTGATCGAGCAGAGTTATATTAGTCCGACAATTATAGACAAGAATAGCACTCCTCGGGTCTTTGCAGCCCAATTTTGTCTCTGTCTTAATAATGGATCCAAGGTTAACAAGGCAACCTGAGGCGTCAGAGTATGGCTCTTGCACCTGGGCAATATCCACACTCCCTACTCTCATGAGTTGACTCAGCTGTGAGGGCACCGAGTTCGACCCACTCATGTTGATCTGGAAGTTTTGCAAGGGAGGCGCAAGAGCACTAATCCCCCTAGCGTTAGTGTCTTCGTCATGTGAGTCCTTTTGTTGCGTCTGTCTCGTTGTTCGTCTAGTGTACATTGTCAGGCGTAAAAGTGTCCGTTACCGTCGCTAGCCGCTCCTTATACCTGTAGCGAGCTTCCAGGTATTTGGCTCACCTTTTTTTGAAAGTGTCATGGTCATTGTCTCGGTTTGACCGTTTTCACACTGCGCAAACCGAGGGTGTTCCATCCCTCTTCTTTGCGCAGTCGTTCGCACGATGAACGAATTGGCTACGGTGCCCGCAAACTTCATGCGCCTCTTTACAATGTTTGGCTACATGGCCAAAGTCGAGGCACCTGAGGCAGCGGCGCACTCTGGTGTAGTCCCGAGTTCGGCACTTCATCCATGGTGTGTACTGGTAGCCTTGCTTGCAAATCCCGCGATGAAGATCCGGAGACGCAGAGGCGACCCACTTAACCGAGTCACGGTCCCTGCGACCGGTCCTGAAGCAAAGAGCGAAGTTCTTCTTGAATTGGCTGAGTTTTGGTGCCTGAACCAGGTCTCGATTGAGTTCATGGATCGACTCAATCAACGTTTCTTCAACGTCGGATTTTGAAACTTCGCTGATCAGAAGGTTTGGATCCCGTTAAGGTGGGAGGGACGCTGTGAGTCCAGCACCAGCAAAAGCAGGATGCTAGAAAATCCTTTGCACATTGGAGTCATTTGTGGTTTTCACAATGACTTCACTGCTGCCATTCTTCCGCATCTCGCAGATCTGGATCCCATCCTTGATTCAGATCACTCTTAATTAGCTTCATCGTCTCATGACAAGACTTACCATTCGCATGCGAGGCCGTGAGATTTGGCCTGATAAGTACCGCAGGCGGGAGGGGTTTGAGCTTTATTTGGCCCTTAGCCAATGCGGCATTCGTCTTCACTGCGGAGGAGGCATCGGTGCCACCTCCCTTCCCCTGATTCCTCTTCCCGTAATGAACTACTGTGAAGCCGTCCTCCGTCTGTGGTAACTGTGGTACCTGTGGTACCTAAGCGCTCATCGTTTCCATGACTCTGGAGGGACCCACTTTGGGTCCAGCATTCCCCAATTTCCCGGAACCAGCAGTTGCGCGACTAGACGGAGACCGAGTTCTGTCCTGGCTTGCTGTTTTTACTCCATTTTGGGCCATGCTAGCGTAAGTTGGATCATGAAAGAGGCCGACCGTGGCTCCGTTGCAGCTATTCTGAGCGAGCCGGATTATCAGGTCCACAATTTCCTTCTTAATATCCCCAGCTTCCTTGCTGGCCCCTAAGGCTGTTTCCGCAGCAGCGATGTCGATCCTATTTGGGATCGCATTATCACCTTTTCCCAATTGCTTCGGGGCATTTCGCTCGGGAGCAACCGTCGCACTCTTTTTCTTGTCGGGTCCCTCGTCCCTACTTTCCCTCGGCTCCTCTTTCTTCTCGCTCACCTCCGAGGACGCGTCCAAATCCATCAGATCGACATCGCTTGCTGGTGGCGTGGACTCCCTGTCCTTTCTTTTAGCACCTCCACTTTCGATAGCCGGTGCTATTGGATGTTTGAAGATCCCACTACTCCGTTCCCCCGTCGTTTCCGTCTTCTTGTCCTCTTCCCGCCTCAACGCAAGGAAGTTTTCTACGCTGTGAGCGGGGTGTGGAGGGGAACCCCGACCAGACGGGACGCCCTCCTTCGGTGCGGTAATTTTCTCCTCGCACATCCCTTTTACTACCTTCTTCTTTCCAGAAGTTTCTGACCCCGAACTCATTTTGACCTCTCTCCGGACCTCCCTTTCCTTCGTCTTCGCGAGATCCCTCTCTCTTTGTGCACGAGCTCTCTCTCTCTTGATCTTAACTGCACGCTATGTCGCCTTTTCTTTTTCTCCTGCACCGCCATGAGGACCCGCGTCCTCCGAGCTTGACGCAGCAGACCCCGCTCCCACTCCATTTACTTCAAAAATTTGTTTTTACTGTTTGTGTCCATTTTTGGTCCCACGAGTTGTGGAGTCTTTATGTCTACCCGCGCAGAGCTTCTGTGCACGAGAAAGGCTAATTCCGAAGGGAGGTCACCTGCTATACCGAAGTCACCGTTCGCGACACCCCCACCACAACCCTCCCAAGAGACCAGGCAGTGAGCCCACAATCCCGCCCAACATGTCATACCCCTGTACTTTACAGAGGCTGAGCCGTGAGGAGCTGCAGATCGCGAACCCAAACACCGGCCTCAACAGAGTGAGGGATGAGTTTGGTTTCCCTAGTGCCATTCATCAATCGGCACGGTGACAACACTTTAGAATGGGCGCTAAGAAAACCTGCGACTTCGCTACGGTCACAGGGTGAAGAAAGGGAGGAAGGAAAGAGAGAAAATATGTAGTTATATAAGAAAAGAAGAATCGAAAAGAAAAAAGATAAGAATGAAAGAAATATAAAAAGAAAAAAGTAAAGAGAGAGAAAAAGTACCCCTCCTCCTCCCCCACGAGATGTGGTGCCCCGGGCTTGTGACCGGCGTAGCGGAGTTAGTAGATAGTGACAAAAAATTAAAATTAAAATTATGCAACCGTTTATTTGTTTTCGCCGTCGTCTTTAGTCGTAAGACACAGCAAACGGCCCTTTGCTCTTGGTTTGTTTAAGTTTTCTTTCAATTCGTGTTTTTTTTTGCTTTTCGATTTTATACTGGTTTATTTATGTTTTGTTTTATATTTTTTCCGTTTATTTACAATTTATCATTAACTACAACGTATCTTTATGTACTGTTCACTATATTGTTTCTGAGTTCACTGTTCCTAATGTTTACACTTTTCTTCTTTTCTAGGTCTACCACCGCCGAGTGCCCGTCAACGGACTTGGAAAAAACAGCAGAACGGAGTGCCTGATCACTCCTCCACACCCACGGAATCGGCCCCAACCCGCATCTCAGCGCGCCGGAGGGTAAAGAGACAAATTTTCCGCCCCTTCCAGCGCGCCGTAGCAGGGACGGGGAAACTTGGCCCAGGGGTCAGACAGCGGTCAGGACTTTATGGGACTTCGCTACCCCTCAGGAGAGGAGTGCCCAGGGAAAACCTCGTGGAGGTGAAAACCCAGGGGGAGATACCCCCTGGCTCCGCCTTTGTGGTTCGTCTTGAGTCGCGTATTGTCGCGTTATTCTGTCTGAGCTGTCCCATTGTCTTTGCCATATTTCTGTTATTTTTTGTTCAACTGCTCTATTCGTTTTGTTCTTTGCTCTGTTTAGTTCTGTCTGGTTTAGTAGATTTTTGTTAATTTGAAGAGGTTCGTAATTGAGTCCGTCTAATTCGAATGCTTGTCCGGTCCAGATTTTGTAAAAAATTTCTCGTTATTTGTCTTTCCATTGGATTGGTAATACTCCTGTGATTACAAGTAGGGTCTCTGTTGGGGCCGTTCTGTAGGCTTTTAACGTTGTTATTAGTACGTGTCTTTGAGCTGAGGCGAGGTCTTGCCAGTATTTTTTGTTTATAAGGTTCCCTCATATTGCTGCACCGTATGTCGGGATAGCTAGGAATAAGCCCTTATATATTACGTCAAGTGCCTTGTATTTAATTCCCAATTCCTTCTTCGTGACGCTTTTTAGAGTGCTGAATGGAGTTTTGCACTTTTTGCAGATTGCTTTTATATGTGCATCTATTTTTAGCTTTTTGTTAGAAGCTTTGAATGTGATTTCAAGGTATTTGATACTATTCACAATTTTCATATTGTCTATCCTTAATTTTATTGTTGGCGGTCTTGCGTTTTAAGGTCACCTTTTAGCTTCATTAGTACGGATTTTTTTGGGGAGAGGGATATCTTGTTTTCTACACCACTCATAGGCTATATTGTTAGCTTTTTGTCCTTGTTCTTGTAACTGGATTCTTGAGTTGTCTGGTGTACAATATACGACCTTTCTGTCCTGTAGATACCTTTGAGTTAGTCTGGTAATTGCGCGAGGGCATTCTATCTTCCTAAGCCAGTCTATTACATCGATCCACCATAGATTGTTGAAAGCTCCCGTAATATCCAAAAAGATTCCCATTGCGTGGGTTTCTTTTATGTTTTCGCAGTTTCGGACGATGCTTTCCAGTGCGTTTTCTGTAGACCTATTTCTTCTGAATCCATATTGGTTGTTCGATATGTTTGCATGAACATTTAGCCGCAGTCTTTGTAGGCTCATTCCTTACAGTATTTTGCCCATGATTGGTAATAGACAAATGGACCTATATGAGTTTGGATTAGTTAAATGCTTGTCTTCACTCTTTGGAATTATTGCAAATCTGGCAATTTTCCATTCTCTTGGAGAGACACCGTGCTCCAGGCAGTTATTGTACAAGGATATATATATATATATATAACCCATTATGGGTCTACCAACACGTCTCCTTTGGGCTGAGGACGGGATACACCCAGCCAACGCGACGCGTGATCCCCACGCGTCTACCAATCTACCGGGAGTAGTAAGCTCAGCGACACTCTTGGTTCGGGCCGGGACCTTTCCAATCCATCACCGGCTATGCAGGCCGTCACCCGAATTGTCGCTGAACCCAACATGGAACTCACACGTCGTGGCAATAACAGAGACTCGCAGGACTCAGTCACACCGACCCACCCCTAACCCTGAAACTATGTGGGCTGTCAACCACTGCCACCACGAAGGACCAACCTAATAAACCAGGGTGGATGGACGGAAGGCAGAGCACATCGTCCATCCACGGGCCTACCCGGTTTCCCATGGTAATATTTATGTTCTGCTAGATGCCCGGCTAGAGTCTTACCACCCCTCTCCGGGTCCGCATAAAAAAAAAAAGAAAAAAGCACTTCACAAGTTGAGTCCCATTCAAGCGATAAATGCATTCATAACTTTGAATTTAAAATCCTGTTAAAAGTTTTTCCCCAAAATATACATTCAAACACTCATATTCTCACTCATTCTCTCCATCCTTCATTCCATTGTTTCTCATTCATACACTATTTACAATTCGAATTTATAATTTCCGCCTTTGAATTTAAAATCTGATTAAAAGTTTCCCCCCTAGTACACATTCACACACTCATATTCTCACTCATTATCTCCATCTTTCATTCCTTTGTTTCTCATTCATAATCTCTTTATACAATTCCCCTTTTATTACCCATTCTTACATTCATTTCATTCACACTTCTATACATTTCATACATACCACATTCAAACATAAAATGTCTCCCATCCTCACTCTCGGCCTTGCAAAGCCATCTCGGCGATACCGCCAGCCCTCTTCTATTCAAAAATTCATTTAGGGTACCATTCCACAAATTTTATTTTTTAACATTATTCTCATTCAATCTCACATCACTCTTCGACTATGAAGAACAGATCATCCGCAAAGGCAACCACTTTTACAATTATACACAATAAAATTAACAACTCAGCCATACAGAGGTTCCAACGGAGTGGTCCAGCAATGGTTCCTTGTGGACAACCTCTTTCCACAAGTCTCACACATACTTTCCTTTTATTTCACATACACACTTCTCTGTCCATGAAGTAGCTCTTCCACATTCGTATCTCTTCATTCGTACATCCACATTCTCTCAGTTTGTCTACAATCAAGCTCCAAAGCAAATAGTTAAAGGCACCCTTAAAATCCACAAACACACCCGCAACGTACTTGACCGTGCACTCATTTACATTCTCTTTCACTCTCTCCCATGCATCCTCTGTACATTTGCCCTTCCTAAATCCAAACTGACTTTCATTCCATTTCCCATAAATTCATTTGAATAGTCGCTCCACCATAATTATTTCAAGCACCGTGCCCAGGCCACTTAAAAGGCTGATGGGTCTGTACGATCTCGGCTTGGAACTATTCTTCGCCGGGTTCTTCAGCAGAGCGACTACTCTCGCTTTCTTCCATTCCTTCGGAAACACACCTTCATTCACACACGAGTCATACATGCTCTTGAGGAACAGGGGCAGTACATACCATACATGCCTAATCATTTCGTTTGTTATACCATCCATACCGGGCGCCATTCTCATACTCATTTTTCTCAATGCATTCACCATTTCTTCTATTTCGAATCCATTCATTCTATCGTCTCCCCCCCCCCGGCGATCGTATCGCCATTCGCCAAGGGGAAGAACTTCTCCATCAGGACGGTTACACTTTCACTCCATGTTTTTGCCCATTCATTCCCCACTGTCATACTAGCCACTCCATGTCCAGAGAATTTTTCGATGCATACCCTATACACACCACCCCAAGGATCCTTGTTTCTCACCCTCTCTCGCACTTTTCATCACACCTTTATATTCTTTCACACATTTGTTTCATTCATCCCATTTTTGCTTATGCGGATCACCCGTTCTCCTTTTTTCTGTCTGGTAGGCTTTCCTTCTCCTTACTTCAGATCTTTTTTTCCTTAAGTCTTCGGTCCACCACACTACTCTATCCCACTAAATGTATAATCCGAAGGCAGCTCATTCAGGAACACAACGTCTCTCCTGTCCATCTACGCAGCCAGTGTTTCCTCCCTCTTTGCTGTTCGGTGATTCCAACCTTTCCTTTGCCGCTTGCTGGGCCATAGCTCCGATTTAGCATTTGCATCCATACCCACAAGCACACAATTACCTTCAGCCATTCTCAACACACGATCCCAGAATTCCAAACAGTCATCCATACATTCGTTTAGTCGACAGTAGAGTGGGACCATATAAATCTCACCCAGGTCGCTGTCGACTAATACACATACACCATCTTTATATTTACATTCATCCATTACCATACACGCACAATCTTTACTAAACACTGCAATACATGCTCCCCCATTCTCACTCACAAACATTTTCGTACTCCCAGGCAAACAATACACTTTACTTGCATACACATATGGTTCCTGGAGAAGGCATACTTGTATGCTCTTCTCCAGGAGCAGTTGTCCCAACTCTTCATCGTTCCATACTCTCTGTTGCAATTTAGTTGCAACATATTCATACCAACAGATTCATCCGTATTTATATCATTCATCCCCGAATCTGGAGCGGGGAAATCTACTCTCCATTTGTATTTAGGGCAGCTCGGCGACAGCGCCGAGTTATCCACCGGAAGACCCTTCCTTTTGCAATTGTTGCAGCTCTCCGACGCGCTACACGAGACGCCTACATGCCCCGGAGAACATAACATAGAACATTTAAAACACAACTTGACATTCTTACTCTTGCATTTACTCATACGGTGGCGAAAGCCAATACACGTAAACTTGTCCATTCGATCCCAATCACGCACTTTAAAACTCTCCCAGCCAACAAATACTCTACCCTGCTCTAGTAATCTACGTCTACATGGCATCGGCAGCTCCACTATTGCATTTGCAACGTCATTTCCTCCTCGCTTCATCTTTTAACCACTTTTGCTCTCTTTAAAAACATCCACACTCTTCAAATCACTCATAATTTTTTCATACATTCCTTTGCACAGACATTCATCACTCATACTATCGGGCACATCATAAACAAGTACCCTGGGGTCAAAAAGCCGGGGCCTTTCCACTTTTAAACCGGCATCCCGGAAGCCAGAACAGCCAGCAAGAACATCCCTGTCCCTGGCACTTGCCGTCTCGACTACCTGTCTGCCCCCTTTTGTTGGTTTAATACTTTTCACACATACATTCACTTCATCACGCACACTTTTATTCATTCTGGCCCTCACCTGCTTCTCTGTCAACTCTTTATTGACGCCATTTACGATCAGGGCATAATTCCTGACGGGGTTCGCCTTTACTGGAGCTGCCGAGCCTAGGGTCTTACATATTCCATACATTTCTTTCACTCTTTCACTCATTCTCTCAATCACACTATCCACCACTTTCACGCATTAATCCATTTTTTCAAAACATTCTTTCATACCATTTCTCTCTTTCAGTCTGCCACGCGGTTGTCCATTCTCCACTAGCAGTTTTTGGATCATATATTCGTATTTTGCAGTCTGTCGGAGAATGCACTCACTTATGAATGTAGTGACTTTATTGCTATCGCTCAAGATCATCAATCTTAACTTCTGCGTGATAGACTGGGCCTCCTTAATTTCACTCATTCTTTCATTCATTCATCCATACTCCCAATATCATGCTCCACAATTTTATCCTCGCCCAATCCTGGCCCAAAACTCTTCCCTCCTTTCTGTATCTCTTTCTCAGCTTCCTTTTTGTGACTCTTTTTCTTTCCCATGTTGCACACTCAAAACACATTTCAGCAGTAAACACAAACTCCAACACGAACAAGTCACTACACTAATCACTACACAAATCACTACATTGAACACTAAACACTATTTAGTCAAATGACACAACGGCAGAACAGCATCGACCACGTGGCGACAGAAAATTGATCATTGGCCAATCACGAAAAGTTTCCGCCAGTCAGCAACCGCGCACAAACTTCCAGCCAATAGGAGCAACCCACGTGCCAGAGAAGTTCAAATGAAACGAAAATCAATGCATTTTGCGTAAATAAATGAAATAAACCAAACAAAATAAACGAAAATTAAATAGACAAAAGAAAGACACTCAAAAAAAAGAACCAAATATGAAAAAAACAAACAAAATCAGCACTGTAATCGCACAAGAAACAGACTCAGGAGAGCACCGGCAAACACGTCCGTACTCTACCGCTGCTCGAACGAGATTAATAGATAGGGACAATTGTGTGGAGTTTTACGCGATTCACCTTCCCAGATATGGGTATATCAACACGACCCGCCTACGGGTATAACAGGTCCAGGAACGCCTGGCCAGTCTCGACCCAGGTCAGTTTAGAAACAAATAATTGTAATTATTTATGTATATCACAAGATTACAAATTAAAAAGAGCTAACATCAAGTATTATAAAATATAAACATTTTGTTCTACTTTCTTTAAATTGTTAACAATAGTTAACAATTTACATTTTTGACATATTTTAACCTAAGTTACAAGTGAAGAATTTTCTAATATTTTTTATGTGAAATCTATTTTGTTGGAATAATAAGAAATTAGTTAACGATTAATTAGATTATTTTAAAAATATTTACACATTTCTATTAAATTATGCCAAAACTCAGAAATAACATTTTTGTTCATAAGAATAAGTTGCAATTTTTCCATTATAAATTTAAAGTCAAAGGTAACTTCTGAAACATATTATGTATAATCTATAAAATTCAAATCCTTATTTATATTTTATTAATAATTTATAGTTTTATCTTTAGATAGAACTCGTTTAATAGTCTAATTATTAATTATAAATAAAAAAATTCATGTAAACATTTATAGGTTACCTTTGTTTATTTATTTGTTTAAAAACACCGGCCCACAAAAAAAAAAGTGTCCTGAGCTTTAGACCAGACCAAGTTTACTTTATGTTTTTTGGGTCGCTGAAACCGAATCTAAAGTCCATTTAACCCCATCATGTCAGGGTTTTGAGATAAACCGTTAAAACCGAGAAATCCACCCCTAAAATTTTAAAATACAGAAAAATTCTGAGCTGAATGTTAAGTTAAGTTTTTTTT